>JAMBLF010000451.1:0-273352 GCA_030578115.1 Leucoptera coffeella | reverse complement strand
AGGGTGACGTTAGGAGTACCTATAACCACCGAGTGTGTATGAGAAGATGTGTGTCAATGAAGCGAAACTAGTTTGTCAGGATCAGGACAAAAGGGCATCCGTGATCACTGCCTACCCCTCTACAGGGAATCATGCGTGATGTGTATGTATTTACTACAATACAGTTTTATAAGCAACGAATGGAAAATATAATTAAATTCAACAAAACATAATACTTTCACCCTGTCTTTTATCTACGACCGCTGAAAGTAAATTTAACGTTGAAAACAGCACATATGTACGTAATTTACGAGCAGCATAATTATCATGAACATAATATGAACTCCGTACCAAGTTAAAATATGAATTAATTTTACAACTTGAGACAGGTCGGGTTTCAAGGTGAAATGGGTTTTATAATTGCACATTCTGACGCCATATTTTATTTTATTACGCCATTTAGTTTTGTTATACGGGACTAACATTCAGCATGTTCTCAACTCTAACGATGTTTGTTAATGAGATGGAATAATAATTTAATATTATGTACATATTATTGTATGCACCTATATATTAATACCTTTCGTTGTAGTTAGAGTTCGAGTTACCATCATTAAGCTGGTATTACTGAGTCTTTGACTATTTGAATCTTACTTTGAGGTACATACGTAGAACTAATGCTTTACTAGTAAAAAAAAAACAATATACAAAATATAGTAAATTAATTTAACTATAGCTGTCGAGTGCTCAACACATGCCTACCAAAAGGTAAAACCTCGATAAATTGGGTTAAAATCTTTGTTATTAACCTACCTATGCTAGTGTGAGTCATGAAAAGTTTGCTAACAAGCTGCCGTTCTTCCCAGCATGACGTATGTAGCAATTATTTTGACGACCTCCGTGGCGCGATCGGTTAGCCGCCGGAACGCTAATTGTGAGGTCCCGGGTTCGATTCCCGGTGGAGGCAGAGTTAAGAACTACGCTTTTCTACTGCTTTCCAGTCTGGTCGTTGATTATATATACTATATATGTATTTACCTATGTATAATATGTATATATTTCTTAAATATACGTTGACTAGTACCCTTAACACAAGTCTTAAATGAACTTACCAAGGGGCTAGTTCAATTGGTGTAATAATGTCCAAATATTATAAAAAAAAAAAAAAAAAAAAACAAAAAAAAAAAAAAAAAAAATTAAGGAACTTTATGGAATTAATTGCGCGAAAGGCTATCAACCTGTCACAAATATTTCATACGACATCAAAACCCCAATATACACGCTAATAAGTGAATTAGAGAATGTTTTCATGTCTCCAAGGTTCTATCAACCCGAAAGGGACTAAAGGACGTGCATGTATATATTTAAGTATGTATGTATTCAAATCCTATAACACTAAAAAACACGATTATTCAATTATTGTTTAATCAAAACCTCTCTTGCAGCGAGTAAATAATTCCTTTTCCATTTTCGAAATCCGTCCCTTGACATGCAAATCGGGGTTCCAGTTTCCAAAGAGAAAAACCTGAATTTCAGATGGTTGAATTTCTGGTTCGGAATTTTCAACAGCCTCCTCCCATGCCAGATACAACCTTTCAATCAAGATGGGCTTATAATTGACGTCGGTATCAGGTTACATGTACGAAAACAATTTGGTTCGCGATTACTTTTATTGTATTATTTTCTTTTAGTGTCGCCGCACACGAGCCACTCGCCACAGCCACAAACGCCACCACGAGAAGCTAGAAGCGGCTACAAAGGTAGTTGAAGCGCGCGACAGCCACTTGTGGCCGGTGGTCGACACTTGCGGTCGGTGGCTGCTTCTTTTTAACCCTTGCGTGCAGTATCATAATGGACTCTGACGAAGAAGGTTTAATTGCGCTACTTTTGATAAAAAGACGTCGTCGTAGAAGACGAAACACACACAGGACAGGACAGGACAGGTTACTGAGGCAAGGGAGAGAGGGACGCGGAATCGCGCGAGTGGCGTGTGGCGGCTTTTTGTGTCGGCGTTTAGTGGCCGGTGCGAGCCACAAGATGCCAGCTGCGACGATTTGAAGCGTGTGGCCGCCACCGACGCCAACCGTGTGCGGCGAGTCCATATAAAATGTATGAAAATTACAGGAAATATGTCAGTGGCGGCGTTCTGTGGTTGTGGCCGGTGGCCCGTGTGCGGGGTTCCTTAGACGTTCCCAGTTCTGCTTTTAGATGCTTTTCCCTGTGTGAAAGGAAGTTGTAGAAACGAATGTGGTATGTTTGCTGAATTAATATATTGGGGATATATGATTTGTTTACAATTCTAAAGGAATAATATTATGTATTTTATGGTAATAAGCATGAGAGTAGAATCAATGCCGTTGAAATGCGATCACTAAGAAGCATGTTAAGAGTGACATTGAAATGTAGAATTAAAAATAGTGTGATAAGGGAAGGTTGCGGTTTGAAAGAAGATCGGGTTAGTGCAGGTCGGGTCACACCTAATAAGGTATTAAAGTACGTGAATGTAAATAACATATACACGTCCTTTAATCCCGTTTGTGGTGGACAGATCCTGAGTGGTATAATATCGCCTATAACAATTTTTAGTATAATATTGATTGCGATGTTATAAACGAACATTGGAGTCAGGTTGTGAGTCCATCGCTAAATAGATTCTGTATTCCTCATGTTCCTTAATCGCTTCCTACGATATGCTGGGAAGAACGGCAGGTTGTTGGCATGCGTTTTACGTCCGAGACTAGCACGGATTAATTATTATTGTACAATGTGATAATGTGATAATGTTTGTTGTTTCAGTCCATAACTTATTGTTATATACGTACGTTAACTTAAGAATGAGGAATTTCTCAACTTAAATGCATAAAATAACTACTTATTTGCGTGATGAACTATTCTAAGACTCCAAGAGATATAATAACTCCTCAGCCCCTTTAGCATTATTATCGGACTTCAAGGTATAGATAATAAGGAATGCGTGTGATAGGTTACTAGACCTATCTCCTACGTGATATCTAAGCTTACGTCCTTAGACAATGTCAAAAAGGAGTATTATACTATTTCAACAACCTCTTTGGTAAACCAAAAGTATATATCCCGCCAACTCAAATTCTTTAGTAAACCAATTTTCTTTTAGTCATTTATTGGTCGAAACACGTTGATTTGTGACGTCACAATAGTATTACGGTCGAAATAATACCTACTGGGGTCCTAAGACAATGTCAAAAAAGAGTATTTATACTATACAAACAACCTCTTTGGTAAACCAATATTCACAATAGTACAGCGATCCTAAGACAATTTCAAAAGAGTATTTATCCTGTAACAACCTCTTTGGTAAACCAATTTCCAACCCGTCAATGATTTGTCGAGACACGTTGATTTGTGACGTCACAATAGTACTAGGAACTTAAGACAATGTCAAAAAAGAGTATTTATACTACTCAAACAACCTCTTTGGTAAACCAATTTTCAGTCCGTCAATGATTGGTCGAGACACGTTGATTTTTTGTTGATTATTGATAATGTGGCTGAATTAGGCGAGGTATCGCGTGACTGCGTTGATTAGGTGGCACCCAACACGCACTTTCGAAAGATTTAATAAGAAATCGGTCACGGAGGCGGAAAATCGGCTTTATCTTAATGCAACACGATAGGTTTTTGTGTACGCACGGATAACAAAGACGGTAAAATACATGTTACGGAATTTCCAAACGAATACATCATATTGCTGTACAAAATAAACAATGGATTTTCGGCAACTTTACGTGGCGTGCCTATATAGTTCTATAGGTATTATTCTCTGGCCATGTGGAAATCATTACCTTAAGATTAGTCATACGAGTCACACAAAATAAACATAATCACTACATAGTATAAAACAAAGTCGATTTCTCTGTCCCTATGTCCCTTTGTATGCTTAAATCTTAGAAACTACGCAACGGTTTTTGATGCGGTTTTTTTTAATAGATAGAGTGATTCAAGAGGAAGGTTTATATGTATAATAACATCCATTAAATAGTAGAGTAGGCTATATATTTTATACCCGTGCGAAGCCGGAGCGGGTCACTAGTTTTTAAATATGCTTTTCTTTATACTGATCCTAAGAAAAAGACATCGTTCTCAAAGCGGGTGTACGTAGGATGAAAAACAGAAGAGAGAGCGTGTATGAGAAGGTTAATGGGTGTGAGTGAAGCAAGAGAGATTTGTCAGGATCATTCCAGGTGGCGGTCGATAGTCTTTAGGAAGTAGAGGTGTGAATATATTGTATGAATGTAATATATATATTTACCCTTGCGCGGTAGTCAGAGGTTCAGGTGTCCATCTCCGCAATTGCGAAGGTTGTAATTCTATGGTCACCTCGAACCCACGTGTTGACCAGATAGTCAGTCCTCAATGTGACAGGTGGTATTCCATGTCGCCATTTACAAGCCCTGACTATTACCTGTTCGGGGAACAAGTAGGTTTCCTCACGATGTTTTCCTTCGCCGTAGTATTCGACGCATTTCATAAATGTATTTTTCTTACGAAAAATGTACATATAAATTCAATAAACTTCATTTTCATTGGTACACGCTCAAGCGGGATTTGAACCTTGTACCCTCGATACACAGTCAAGCCCCAAACAACGAAGCTACGTCGAATTTGCCAGTAGGCCTTACCTAGTAAATTCTTTAACTCAGGAACCTTGTACAATATTCGAGGAAGATCTGTAGCTAGTTAGTTTCCTTTTTACGTCCCAAGCTAGTGGAGTTAACTAGTTCACTACCTATCACGGTGGGTGCTGTCTATCTAGTGATACGCGGGCTTCGAATGACCCATACCTAACATGCCTTCTAAATTTCGGAGATGGGCACTCAAGCCTCTGACTACCCCGCCATAATAAAAAGGGAGTGTGTATGCACAAGTCGTGAAGCGTATGTATGTATGTACTATCGGAGTTAACTAAGAGATTCCCATCAATGATCCACTGTAGATTATAGTCTCCAGACAATTTACTATTCGCCATTAAGTACAGGCAAGCATCATTACAAACAGTATCAGCCATAATGAGAGGGTCAGTATATATTGTCCACTTGTATGGACGTTAGTGTAGCGACTGTGTTTCTTTTTAGGCTAGACAGATAATCTTAAAGTATAATTAGTTCGCAGTAATGCGATGTGTGTACAAACCTAAATATATTAAGTCTCATTTTACCTGACGTTATGGGAAGAGATTATTGATTGCCGTCTTGAATGATCCTGACAAATATCTGTCATCTCACGTACATTCATCATTAACTTAACAGTTCATTGTTGACTGAATTGTATACATACATATATATATGCAGGTTAATTCATGTTGAATGCACACTTTACGGCTCATGCCTAAAAAGGTTTGTTTTTTGTTAAGATAAATAGATAGTCTTTTTTATTTACTTCATGAATGTTCTTCTGTTCTTTTTACCTTAATAAGAACAAGTTAAAAACTGCATAAAGTACCTATATAGTATAATAAAATAGACATTGAAAAAGGGAAACTTTAAAAGTACCTATAACCACCGAGTGTGTAAGAAATATGTATGTCAATGTAGCAAATGGTTTAACGAAATTCCGACGACTGAGAATCCTTGGTATCTACCCCACATATATGTATGAATCCAGTATACATAGACAAGTTTTCAATAGCGCATTTCCATTACAACTGTTTCCTTAGGCTCTCTCGGGTAAATAAGAATAATATTAACTCAAATTTAGTGTCTTCGCCTAAAGAAACATCCCTGTGGGTATGCCCTCAAAACGCTTTCACAATTTTATCCCGCGTTCCTCAGTTCAAATGGTACTAAGTGCTTCAAATACCTAGGGACTAGGAATTATTATTACTGATCCTATATTAGGTTGATAGGGGAATGAATTTTGTATCGGTTGTATGAGTTTAAATTTTAGAATGGAGACATAATATATAATTTCATTGCGTCATTGCTCTCGCAAATGCAATTTGTTTCAGGTATATGAACAAACATACATATTTTCATACCTCTATGTTCTTAACGGGATAAGCAGAGACTATTGATCGCCACCTGTAAGGTTCCTGACAAATATCTCTTGCTTTACTCACGCCCATTAACCTTCTCGTCTATATATACTATTTAGTCAAAATGTACATGAAAACATCTCAATATTCACTTATTAATATGAATATTAGGGTTGCGTATACCCCTATCCTCAATAGATTCCATACACCCCTGGTCCCTTAATCGCTTCCCACAACATGCCGGGAAGAACGGCTGCTAGTTAGCAGTTTTTTTACTTTATTAAACTCAAACCTACCTATCTCGTTGGGTGCTGTCTATCTAGTGAATAGCTTCGAGTAACCCATACCTAACATGCCTTCAAAATTTCGAAGAAGGGCACTCAAGCCTTTGACTACCCCGCAATAATAATAAAAAAGGGAGTCTGTATACACAAGTCGTGAAGCGTATGTATGTATGTACTTTACTTAAAACAGTATATGTCGATACTTGGTGCAAGTACAAGCTAATGTTAGATGTAGATAAGTTGAAAATGTGTCTATCTATATAAAAGTTAAAACATTGTTTAAAAAAGAAGAATACATTAAGAGGTAACTAGGAGATGAAATTCATTAATTTCACATATTATGTATATTAAATTCAACGCAGTACTGAATCCGTATGTTATTTAGCCATAACATTTATTCAGCAATCAGTTCCGGAACAATACTCGGAGCAGATGCTGAACTTAGTTGAAGATTGCCAACTTGCGGCCAGTCGCATTGTCATAAATAACACTGGGATAGCTATTAAGGGAACTCCGTCTGCCATAGTTAGGAACAACACAAGTTATTGGGAACTAACTTGTAGGGAATAACTATTGAAGAATAATTAGTGTATCGATTGGGAACCTTTGTCGGGCAAGACTGTGGGGCTTTGTTAGAATGTTAAGTGACTGTTAAACGTATGTTGTAAGATGTGACTAAGAGATGTTAAGTGTTTTGAGTCATATACTAGATAACAAAATCATTAATTCCAAATTTCTTACGTTTTTATTCCTAAAATCATACCATTATAACAAGGCTTTAAATACGGATATAAAAATGTTTTTAATGACGTAATTATTTCAACCCTACGTAACGTAAAATAATCTTCGATTACTAAGATATATTTCTTACAACAGACTATTCTCATATAGTTGTACTGTGATTTTAAATAAAGACTAAAAAGACCGATGACATTAGCGTTGATTAATTACATTATGTCCAATATAGCTGACTATACAATTTTATATTAAAGAAGACTTATTCACAGTCCAAAACACATTACTTTTGAACCAAAATATTCGCAGTATATGAGGTGTGATCGGAGTGAAAGCATACATTATTTAGGGCTCCCGCGGGACCTAGCCGCAAACTATCCTTAAGAACATGCAGGACTAAAAGCAAAAGCGACCTTTTTCATTCTCGAATGGGGTAACAAGCTTGAAAGCGCCGTAAATCGAATTCCTTTGAGATTTACTTTCGGAATATGCCACTCACGATTTATCTTGGCTGAAAATCAATGTTCCTGACCCGAGAGTTTTTTTTATAAATACAACGTGTGGTGTATTCGTATTTTATGTTATTTGAATACTCGGTTAGTAAGAACATTGCTGCATATATTTAACATAGTAACACGGTAGTGACTGAGAAGTTAAAAAGTAAATAGGTTTTAGGTTTAAGTGTAATTAAATATAAATACGTTCTTTATATTTTGAAAAGCAATTTAGTACTACCTCAATTAGTGAAATAAGTATTTTAAAGTACTTCACTGTAATGTATCGTCTTAAGTGTACATGTTTCAATGTTTTGGACATGTAATGTAAGTGGATGATAGAAGATGAACGAAAAGAACGTACGGGTCAGGTAGGAGGGACTTTGATTTACTAGATCCGTGATTTTACAAGTATCTAACTATAACCACCAAGACTGTACACAAATAATCATAATTTGCATTAAGCAACTGTCATGATCTCAAGGAATATGCGTCAGTGATTTGTACCTACCCTTTCCAGAGAGATATCCGTACATATATTATTACTACTAGACTTACATATATGTACATTCACGTTATTCCCTATCGGGGTGGTCAGAACCTTCAAGATATAATATCTTCTAGGTCACTTTTTAGCATGAACAATGGACTCATGATCTCATATAGAATACTAGTGACCCGCTCCGGCTTCGCACGAGTATAAAATATATAGCCTACTCAACTGTTTTATGGATGTTATTATACATATAAACCTTCCTCTTTAATCACTCTATCTATTAAAAAAAACCGCATCAAAATCCGTTGGGTAGTTTCAAAAATTTAAGCATACAAAGGGACATAGTGGCAAAGAATGCGACTTTGTTATATATTATGTAGTGATTCCGCATATGCCATCACAAAAAAGGTCCACAACTATGACCAGTAAACAACTAGAACCTTTCAGCCATTCCCGATAACTAGCTAATCACTTTCTTAGAACCTTATCGATCTCATTCCACTTTAACGGAGCCACGTGTACGGATATAAATTGATAGCGTTCATAAATATGCAAAGGCAATCAACTCAAGTTGCCACGAGATGATCGCAATATTCTGCTAACATATGACACTTATTTGCTAAGTTAATGTTTAAGCTAGTTTAAATATTAATTTATAGTTGGTAGCTCATCGCCCAATAGAATCTTTTCACCCTTAGTCACCTCCTACGACATGCTGGGAAGAACAGCAGCTACTTTGCAATCTTTTGCGTCCCAGACCATCACGGGACTGTGTATTTATGATAAGTATATAAAAGTTACTACGTGTATTTGTTAATAAACAAATGAAAACCAATTAATAATAAACAAGGAATATATATGAGTGAAGTGGAAGGGCGGTTACGTAGGGGCCGGCCTAATAAGACGTATAACAGTCAGATAGACGCTATATTGAAAAAGGTGACGTTAGGTGTACCTATAACCGCCGAGAGAGTATGAATGTCAATGAAGCGAAAGTGGTCTGTCAGGATTGGGACAAATGGGGATCCGTGATCTCTGCCTACCCCTCTACAGGGAATCAGGCTTGATGTGTATGTATAAAAACCAATTGCACCATGTTTATTTGTTTAAAATGCTAATACTACATATACTACATATACTTATGTACTATCAGATTATATAACATAAATCTTTCGTGCAATCAAACTATTACAGTTTTGCATTATAACTTGTGTTTATGTGAATTTATATAACATTTTAACAATATATTCTTCATTAAATTAGTTTTAAGTTTGTAATCATCTTTTGAATTTCTTGTATAGAAGAAAACAAAAACAACTTTTTTTATTATTTATAAAACATCTTCAAACAAATTCAACCTAACAAACCACTAAATAAAGCTTCACAAATAAACCCGCTAGAGTGAGCCACGGAGGTATTTTATCCCCCATCGAACTACTAGGTGAGGGAAAGAATAAACAACTGAAAGTCGTCCAAGTTCTTACACGATTTTCCTCTTTGTCCGGTTGGAAATTGTGAAATTGTATTATAAGGCAGTTTAAGTGAGATCTAAAAGTAGGAGTGGAGTATACCTTTTATAAAAGAGGGAAAATATCGATAGATATTTTATCGGTTGGACTATTTTAGTATTCTATTATTATGCGAGCGTTGTATGCATTTTATGGTAAACAGAAACTTAGAGATATTTTTATTTTATTGTATAGTCAATCAACCAAAGCGTAACTAGGTATATCAACTGGAATATCATAAATATGGAATGTTTGTGACAGTTTTGTAGCCCTATCCTCGTTAAATTAGAGTTTATATCCTACGGTATATTAGAAACAAATATATAATCAAATAATCGAAATCGAAATCATGTCTTCGAAATTCTGCCCACCCAGTAAGTGATAGAAAAACAATAACAATCCATAAACACGTTACAAACACGTTACAAACACGTTACAAACACGTATACATGTAACCACAATAGTTTTGTTAAAACTCACCAAGCAAATAATGTCCTCAAAGTTTTGTCCACTCCATAGTAAAAGAATCACGTTACTACATACACATTTGTATGTATTATATGTATTCTCGTTATTATTTCCACGTCTTCTTGTGGATGTAATTAAGGCGACAGTCCTCACTTTCGCTTTGTCACGAAATAATGAGGCAACAACCGTGTCATTGTTGGGAGATAATTAAATGTATTAATGGATGTGTTATGCCTGTGATCCGCAGTAGAAGTTTGGGATAGGAAGGTTTTATAGAACATATTTTGTTTAAAAGTTACCTCCTTACCACTAAGTAAAAGATTAAATTATAAATCAAAAGCATAAACTACAACGTAGGTATTTTTTTGTTTGCATGTTAATGGCACTGTAGATAGAGATTCTCACAGTTACCTACTCTTTTATTAAAAGACGACATGCTACCACATAACAAATCTAATCGATCAAAATAACCTATAGGTATCTTTATAAATAAAACTCTACAATTTGTTATAGGCCGAAACTAATAGTAACTTTATCAATGTTATTTCCTTAACACTTCAGTCATGTCATATTTGTACAAAAACATAAGTATACTCAAGTATTTTTTTATACATAATGCTGGAAATACAAGCTGTTATTCTAATCTATTCAAAGAACGTCCCATACTAGAAAGGACTCAATAACACAATCATAAAACACAAAAAGACCAAACCTCTTACGATATTGAGTGCCCTGTAGTAACTTTACTCTTTGTCTACGGCAAAAGTAATAAGAATACGAAACACAGTTATAAAACAAACATTTCCCTATAGATGAAACTCGTAATAGAAGAGTAAATCAAACTTGGTCTCGAAGCTTCAATGTGAACTTACAGTTTATCATTTTCAGTACAGTCGCAAAGATGTAAGTTCAACATGACATAAGCGACATGCTGTAAGCTGTACCTACTTGTATCTTGTTTTATTTAATATATGGTCACATACCGCTCAACGTTTTGTTTAAATAAATAATTAAAGCTAATCTTGGTCATAAGTAAATTGTTAATTTGTTACCTTTTTTGTACATAGCATGAGTGTACGTAGTGTGAACACAGAGAGGCTTGTACGAGTAGGTTGATAGGTGTGAGTGAAGCAAGAGAGATTTGACAGGATCGTTCAAGGTGGCGATGGACAGTCTCTGCCTACCCCGTTGGGGACATAGAGTAGTAATATTTTTTAGATAAACACGATAACGTCGAAACTAAAGTAACTACTGATAGTAACACACAAGTATGTCGTCGTAATGTGTTTTCGTATAAAACATCGTATCCAAAACAAAAGGTAAGTTTTGCTCATGTTATTTTCCCTCACTATTTCCAAGGCATTCCCCGAAACACAGAACAAACAAAACTATACGTCACCTAAATGAATTTGAGAGTCATATCGTAATCAAATTCCTTATCCGAAGGCACTTCTGAAATTGGATCCCGAACGAAATTGCTTTTTAAGCTCGCTTACAACAAACAAAATGAAAACTTTCATAGACGATCTTCGTTTAATTTGCTGTCCGAGGTGGCCTGTACAGAGTGATCGGTCTTTGTGAGGAGGTTAAGTCAGCAACTACTGTTTTAAATTTTCATATACCTCATAAAATGGGTAAATTTATTATAAGTATAACAAATATGTTTTGAGACGTGAAAAGTATAGTCACTAACGGTATTTCGTAGGACACGAGTAAGCTAGATTCATTAAAAATATATAAGGATGTCAATATTTATTTTATGATTAAGTTAATAATGATTGGTATATATGTATTAACAAAAATATGTCCATGTAGTTTTACAAGTATACGTACATTGATAATACAATTAACAAACAATAGACTCGAAACAAAAAAAAATGGACCTGCAAGTTATCTCCGGTTGACGTACACATAATGACTTCAATTATCACATTAAGAAACAATGTCGTAAACAATGTTATTTATCATTAAACAAATGAGTTATCGAACCATTCCAAGGTCGTAATGCATTGCTGCTTCCAAGTCAACAAACAATATTCATACAGACTAGACGTTTAAAATGGAGACGACATATTATTCAAATAGTGTAATAGTTACCCCTCATTATTTAGCTAGTGAAAGTGCTCTATCAATTATAAAGCAAGGTGGCTCTGCTATCGAAAGTATGGTTGCGGCTGCTGCGACTATATCCGTGGTATATCCCCACATGAACACCATAGGTGGTGATAACTGCTGGTTGATCATACCACCGAATGGTACTCCCTTTGTTATAGAAGCTTTTGGATCAGCTGGTTCGTTAGCTAGTTTGTCTTTTTACGAAAATGAATCGGAAGTACCAAGTTCGGGACCTAAAGCGGCGTTGACTGTAGCAGGTGCTATAGGAGGATGGATAGAGGCTTTAAAATATGTAGAAGAATGTGGCACTAAGCCTCTGCCTTTAAAAGATTTACTTGCAGACGCGGTGAGGTATGCTAAAACGGGATTTCCTGTATCTCGTTCTCTTCATGAAGCTTTACAAACTTTAAATGATAATAATGAATTAACTGATGATTTAAGGAAGGTATTTATGCCTGATGGAAGTGTACGAAAGATCGGTGATATAATATGTCAACCAAAATTAGCACGTGTTTTTGAAACTTTAATTGAGAATGGACTTGATGATTTTTATAAAGGTGATGTAGCTAATCTACTCACTAAGGATATGGCTGAAATTGGGATGCCTATTGTTAAAGGAGATCTAGAATCATTTAAAGCTGAACGCAAAAGTCCTTTGGTACTAAAACATAGTAAAGGTGACTTGTACAACACGCCTCCACCAACTCAAGGTGTGGTGTCTTTGGCAATCCTTGGAGTATTAGATAGACTTCACATTGATTGGAAAAATGAATCAACTTTCGTTCACAATGCTGTAGAAGTTAGTAAAAAATGTTTTGAAATTCGTGATGAATATGTTACAGATCCTGATTACATGAAAGTCGATGCACAATCGTTATTAAACGACAAGTCACTTGATGATATGGCAAAGCATATTCCAGATACTTGTGCTAATAAAAATAACGGAGGTGGTTTAGGCGACACAGTTTGGATGGGCATCATAGACAAAAAAGGATACCACGTTTCATTCATACAAAGCATTTTCAGTGTTTTCGGCAGTAAAGTAGTTTTGCCATCAACTGGAATCATTTGGCATAATCGAGGTGTTGCGTTCAAACTTGTAGAAGATGATATACTAGCACTGAAGCCTGGAAAAAAGCCTTTCCACACATTGAACCCTGCAGCAGCAAAACTGAAGGATGGCAGAATATTGGTATATGGCACACGCGGTGGTTATGGACAACCTCAGACTCAGGCAGCTATTTTTCACAGATACGTTATCCAGAATAAATCACTACAATGTAGTATTGATTCTCCGAGATGGTTATATGGTACAACTAATCAAAGATCAAATGGTTTTGATAAACTTTATTTGGAAAGTCGGTTTTCTGATAACTGTATCGCTGAATTGAAGAAAAAAGGACATGATGTAGAAATGTTGCCTGCCTATTCAGAAGTAGTAGGTCATGCTGGCATGTTGGTGAGCCATGTTGATGGTAAATTAGAAGGTGCCTTTGATCCAAGAAGTGATGGTAATGTTGTTGGGTTTTAAGATTCCTATAATATAAAAAAGGAACTGTTCGTATTAATTTAGATCTGTTGTTTTGATCTTTATATAACTATTTTCTCCTAATATTTGTATAGAAGTAAGTCTTAAGCAGACCATAATTCATTATAACATTTTATTTGTTATAGTGTTATAGATTGATATTTACTAAAATAAGTTTAGCGTGTAAGGAACATTATATTGATAATAATTAATGAATAAGAACGATCTATCAATTCTCTTTTTTTTATCACTATTTTACTACTACTACTTAAACTTAATTACTTACTACTACTAATTAAAATTAAAAACTTTCATTTATTAGTCCAAAAAGAAAATAAGCTATTAAAACTAAAAAGAATCATTCATTAGTCCAAATGATGTTCTACTCTGAGATGTAAATAGCTAAATGATTACCTGTTTTTTGAATACCATGGGAGAAAATCTGGGGTAATTACAAGTAATAAAGTGATGCATTAACAGCCTAACATTAATGATCCAAATCCATCACTCAACCATAATCATGTTTAAGGTAATCAAGAAAGCTTTTCAATCAGCTACGTTCTTTTTGCGTGTATGCAAAACAGAAATGACTATCCATAAAAGTCCAATCTAAGCCATTCGCTCCCCTATCTGATTTCATCGATTAACGTCACTAGGGATGGGAATTCAGTGTTCGAAGCCTTAACTGTATCCACACTTCTTTAGTTATTTTTAAGTTTGCCAAAGAGTTACCGTGTCTTCTTGGTTACATACATACATACACATCACGTCCGTGTCCCTGTGGTGGGGTAGGCGAACATCGCGAGCTCCCATCTGTCCCGATCCTGATAAAATCACTTTCGTTTATTTGCCACTCATACAGCTCCTCATATTCTTATTATTCTATATACTCAGTGGTTATATGTACTTCTAACGTCACAATTATTATCTTAGTTCTGTTTTCAAAAAATCATAATAAGTTAAATGAAAAGGTTAAATGATAGCTTCAGTTTGAATAGCAGAAACCTAACACAAAGCATGTTCAGAGTCTCATCTCTTATTCAGCTTCTTTAAAATGTACTTTCAGTATCTTCAATTTATATTCACGGCCATTATCATGCTATTTAATACCAATTTCAAATAAAATTATATTAATATTTTAGAGACTCGCGATTTCACATAATTTTTATTTTGTATATTTAAACTAGTTCTCCCGTGATCCAATCCATTGCAACATGGCCGAAACGTGTAACAAAGGTAATACTTTATTTCTAAAACATACGCGTTAAGTCCCATTTTCTTGTAAAATCAAATTATATAACATATATTATTAAATAAGACGACAACAGTTTCTTGTAAAATGAAATTTATAATATCTTTTGCTTCATTGACACCTCATCATACAATCTCGGTGGTTATAAGTACTTCTAACGTCACTCTTCCTCAATAATATGGCTTCTATCTGACTGCCATATGCCTTATTGCGCCGGTCCCTACGTAACCACCCTTACTAAACCGGATATTATCTAAAATATAATATAAAATATAAACTTATATAAATAAGTATATTATTCATTATCAAATTATTTACTAAGACAACAAAACACATTTTTCCACTGCAAAATATCACTCCCTACCAGATTTCACCGCTACGTCACTAGGGACGAGAATTCAATGTCCCTGCTATGCATTAGCTTAACAGGTTCGATCGCGGCGTTAAACTTTCACAAGTGTTGGAAAAAGCTCCGGGTGATTTATTAAACATCATTGAAAAAGCTTTCAGTGTAGTTCCGTTGAATATTAAAACCTTTGAATCATCTTTTTGCTGCAAACTGCTAATCTGCCTTCGATGAAATACTGCATTAGGTGTAATCGTTTGCTGGTTTTGCTTTTGAAGTAGTATTAGGATGTGTTTTGTTTACATTTATAGTAAAAAGTTTATGAAATAAGTATGATATGGAAGATAGGGATCGCTAAGTTGAAAACAAATAAATATTTATCATTACTGATAGGTATATTATTGTAATCAATGATTGTAAATAACTTTATGAAATGTTTTTTATCAGGAAAGCAAAATTCAAAATCTTTCTCGCGCTAAACCGAGATTTAAAAAAAAACTAAAGTAAATGAAACTGTTTTTTTATGCCCAAAAAGGGTTACCATTTCTAAATTATACTTATATAAATGACATTAGGTAACGTTTGAAGTACTTGTAACATGAGGATGTCAATGAACTGACAGTGACTTGTCAAGACAAAAGTGATCTGCGATCTCTACCTACCCTTTTGTAGGAAAACGAACCTAATCTGTTTATTCTATAAAACCATATATTTATATATGAAACCTACCTATATGTCCATTCCTTGGAGACTTCCCCCTTCCAAGTCACCCCCTAGAACCGGCATAAGTGACACGGGAAGAAAAAGTCGCTAACTATAAGTGACCGCCGCTACCAAGCAAGCAACATGTCACAAGTAGTTACGGAGATCATAATGCACTGACCAAAGTTGAGAGTGAATTTCAAATTGATATAACATACACATCTCGCCTGTTTCTCTGTAAAGGATAGGCAGAGATCAGAGATCCCATCTGTCCCGATTTTGACAAATAATAGTAATAATAAGCTAGAGAAAAGGAGTTTATACAAGTAAGTAATTAAATCCTACATGTGCATGCCATTGCCCAGTGAAATGGTCCCAGCTCAGCATATATACAATGATTGAAGTACAATCACTGCGCTGATCTTATGCTAGAACCATGAGGGTTATGTGCATTCGCCAAGCCAGTTGTACAAACGTAATATACACACACAAATAAGATTTTCTTCAAACACTCGTGATTTATACTCATTTTATTTAGAAGTCTTCCGCGATCACGACCTATGCAATTGGGTCGAAACGTCGGGTGAAATAAAGGTTATATCTTTATTAATTTATCGTGATACGCGATCTCACATAATAAATAAATAAATTCTCTTTATTGACACTTACACACACTCGTTGGTTATGAGAACTTATATCTATAGCTACTAGGACTAGAATGGGAATGAAGCAAATGGTATCGAGATAAATAGGGATCCGTGATCTCTCATGTCACAAAGCCTTATTAGAATCGATCCTTGCTAACTTCTAATGTTCAGGCAATTGGACGTGATGCGTATATTCAAATATAATACTATATAAATAGTCTGAATATTTAAAGATATCTCCGACTTGTCCACCTCGAAAGTGATTGATGGGCGTACAGGTATACGTTTACATATGTCTGTTAATAGAACATACGTTACTATAAATCTATTTGCCTTTTGAGTTATTAACTAATCTACTATTACAAGGTTCTTCACAGCAAGAGGAACACAATTTATAACACCATCCACGTCCCGGCAACAGTAGTTACTTTACGACGTTTTGTTTCACAAGTCCGGTGCAGGACAAACATTGGGACTGGAAAACTTAGTTAAGACCATTGTTGACTGTACTCATAAAAGGTACTTTTAAATACATACAGACTTCATACAGAGGGGTATGTAGAGAATGGTTATCGTATTTTGATCGTGATTAATTACTTTTTTGTATTGGTTTTGGAATCTATATATGTTTTTAACAATACATTATACGTCTAGTTTTATTAATAAAAAAGAGATGTTAGTTTTGACGTTTTGGTGACGTCATAAATCTCAAATTTATCAGCTTTATACGTGATAGAGTACCTACATATTATATCTGTACTAAAATATATCCGATAAAATGACGACTATATAAAACTTGATTAATAAGACAAAGGCAAAATGCGTTCACGACCATTAACACATGCGGGGTAGTCAGAGATTTAGGTGTCCGCAATTGCGGAAGTAGTAATTCTATGGCCACCTCGAACCCACGTCTTGACCAGATAGTTAGTACTCAATGTGACAGGTGGCAATCCATGTCACCATTTACAATCAACTGTTATTTGTTCGAGGAACGGGTACTTTTCCTCACGATGTTTTACCTCACCGTAGTATTTCACGTATTTCATATATTTTTGATTAATAATTAACGGGACTTATCACGTAAGTTTATATATAATAAAATTACCTTTATTATTAATCATGAGTATAAATCTCGAATCTCTTAAAACTATAATATAATATGTATTTTTATTACGAAAATGTAATTACATAGATATTCATTGAACTTCATTTCCTTGGTACACGCTCAAGCGGGATTTGAAACTTGTAACCCACTGATACAGACACAAGTCCCAAACAATCTGAGCTACGTCGAATTAATTGATTTGGTAATCTGTTAAGAAATAAAAACTGGTTCCATCATCTAGTTACTGTATTGGGGTGTAGTGGTTCTTTACTGTATGTGGTATGATAACAAATCACTAGTCCCTTACTCATTCGATTCTATTTACCCCTAATCCCTTAGTCGCCTTCTACATTATACCGGAAAGAACGAGAGTTAAACTAGAATGGGATTGGAAAAAGTGACGTTAGGAGTACCTATAACCGCCGAGTATGAGAAGATGTATGAATGTCAATGAAGCGAAAGTGGTCTGTCAGGATCGGGACAAATGGGGATCCGTGATCTCTGCCTACCCCTCTAAAGGGAATCAGGCGTGATGTGTAAGTGTGTATGTATGGGATTGGAAAAAAAAGTCATAATACATTACTGTTTAGATCTTATTGGAGATTTTAGAAAATTAAAATTATTTCTATTATTATCACCCGTGCTATCTGATTCATTTGAATTTTCTTCTACCACTTCTGATTCTACCGGTGTATGTAACAGTCCCTTAAACTTGAACCTTAAAGACGGCTTCACATCTATCAGTTTAAAACCCACTGTCATACATGGACAGGTAGGATTGACCATAGGCAGTGCATCATCACAAAGAGTGAAGACATAAAAGGCTGTGTTCAGTAAATAGGATAGAGACATATGAGGATCCGATGGTTGAGGATATTCACTCACTATCTTCCATGAATCGTGGAGCAAACGAACCGGTTGGGAAAATACTCCGTTGAAATTCAATCCGAATGAACCTGAAAAATTATAACATATAACATACATACACATAACAATCGTCTGTAATACAGTGTTAACATTTAGAGGTTAATGGAATCCATTGGGCCATGGGCTAGCTACATATCATACTCAAATGTTTTATTCAATATAAGGCAAGTATTGTAAAGCCAAAACATTTGTCTTAGACTGCATTCTAACATTGTATTACTATATAAATGTAACAGTATTGTTATATTAATATTATCACAAAGCAAATACTATGCAGTGACCTAGAAAAGAATATTATAATGTCACTGAAGTTTTGTCTATCCCGCAAAAGATTAAAGGACGCGTATGTATGTTTAAAAAAGTCCTTACCATCACATATAACGCCCAAACTGATCACATCATCTGGATTTTTATCGAACAGCCATTTTTTTATCACATTTACAGCGGCTACGGCTTTGTTATACAACATGTATTCGGCAACAATGTTTATTCTCTGTAGAATAGAAATCATGTTATAATATCGGCGTATAATTGTAATATACAGAAAAATTGTATAAAATGTAGTTAGTATTGGCTACAGTACCTTCTTGGTAAAAAAATGCGATTTGAATAATCTAATAATCCGCCGAGTGTCCATTTACACTCGGAGGTGTATGCGTTAGAAAATATTCGTAACTGCTATAGTAATTATATAAAACATCTAATCTACACATACATACGAGTTTATGAGAAGATGTATGAGTGTCAATGAAGCGAAAGTGTTCTTTCAGAATCGGGATAAATGGGGATCCATGATATCTGCCAACCCCTCTATAGGTAATCAGGCGAAATGTACTTTTATGTACATCATATGTTGAATAATCACAATAAATTATTATTTAAGAGAATAAATATTTTAATATCTATGGTTTGAGTAATGACTTGTAAAGTCACATAAATCTGTGAATGTTAAATATCATCCTAAACACTATCTATCATTCCTTCTTAAACGTCTTTTAATATTAATATAAAGGGCAGATAATATAGAATATATATATTTCGGTGAGGGAAAAAATCGTGAGAAAACCTACCTGTTCCCCGAACAAGTTATAGTGCTTGTAAATGTCAACGTGGCTTATCACCGGTCACATTGAGTACTGACATCTGGTCAACACGTGGGTTCGAGGTGGCCATAGAATTACTACCTTCGCAATCGCGAAGATGGAAACCTGAACATCTGACTACCCCGCAAGGGTTAATGGTCGTGAACGCGTTTGTCTTTTGTCTATAAAGGGCACTAGACTATGTTTGTTTATCATTCTAATGTTAAAACGTAAAAATATACATTATAATACTAACCTGCCGTTCACCAAGTTGAATCCAAAGTTTCTTTTTATCCCAATGTACAAGATACTCCAATCTCCGAAATTCCGGCCTGATCTTTCCAACATTAAAATTAGTCCCTTTTATTTTAAAGAACGATTCCCTAGGTTCTAAAATATTGTACCTGTGTACTGTATTGCCTATATCTACTAAATGATTGATGCCCACAAAGCCCCAAACCGGGGGACAGAATGTGTATCGCATTGGTACCTGAGAAAGAAAAACGAGACACGTTAAGTCATAGAACATTTTTATATACGACACACTTACACCTTACATGAATAAAAAAATCAGCTTAAGCCAAAAGGAGAAATATTGTAAACAGTAAGCAAAAAGCATAAAAAGCAAGAACATGTCAGATTATTCAAGTAAAATAAATAAATCGCCATGGCTCATATTAGTAAGTAATTGATAAACATAGAAAAATTCAAAGCACCGCTATTATGCTGATCCCCGCTACATGCCCAATATCTCACTAGTTACTGTAGTAGTTAATACCGTTAATGGTAATTAGAGACTACTAGTAGTAGTACTTGCTTTATTATGAAAAAAAATACTATTTAAGTAATATCTGTAATAATAATAAGCGGATGTAATTCAGTTCTGAATATATGTCCTATACGTAGTATCCAATTTATTGCTTCTTCAGAAATAAGCACTATATTATCAATTATACCAATACTTTTTATCATATTCACCTCCGCCGTGTCAGCCAATATCTTACTCATTTCCAACCCTAGGTCCATGGTACTGACCACAATATTCTTTGGATCAATATTCTTGGCTGTTCGCACCAATATGGTTGCATTGAAGCACGCTGGACCAATGTTGGGAAGTAATACTTTTAGTTCCCATCGAGCCTTAAAGAAAAGTTTTCTTCCTAAACAAGACATTAATTTGCGATTTTTCGCTAACCAACATCCCATAGGTTCTTCTGGACTGTAATGGTGAAGTAATTATTAATTAAGACAAGGACAAACGCGTTTACGACCATTAACCCTTGCGGGGTAGTCAGAGGTTCAGGTGTCCATCACCGCAATTGCGAAGGTAGTAATTCTACGGCCACCTCCAACCCACGTGTTGAACAGCAGTACTCAATGTGACAGGTGGTCAGCCATGTCGCCATTTACAAGCACTAACTGTTACCTGTCCGGGGGAACAGATAGGTTTCCTCACGATATTTTTATTCATTAGTGTATATATATTGTATATTATCTGCCCTTTATATCAGTATAAAAAGATGTTTAAGAAGGAATCATAGTTTTTAAGATGATATTTAACATTTACAGATCTATGTAACTTTACAACTCATTACTCAAATAATATTTTTTGTGATTATTCTCGTTATAGTATAAATTAAATGAACTTTCAAACTACTTATATTCGTTTGTTGCCCTAGTTTAACTGCTGTCACGTGTAAGTGTAGCAGCTATTCTTAATTACCACGTATGGATTCCATAATATGGAAACCCATACGATTACGATCGTTTCGCATATAGCCTTTTAACAATAATAATGTAAATTGTAAAAATAGGACATTGTTTTTGTAAGAATAAGGTGAAGTTTTCCAATAACATTATTTTTATAAATATATGTGTTTTTGAAGACGATCTTTCACTAAAGTACGGTAACGGTAACGATACCGTTTTTATTTGATTCAATGTTCATTTTAACTATTCGTACTAACGAGGAGATATATAATAAAAGTTTGTTGGAGATAAGTACACATTAATGTATATAAACACACCCACGTTCATAGATGAAACAAAACAATAACATATTATTCTAAGAATTCCCAAAAAGACACAATTACTTACTCAAACGGAGCGTGGTCGGTTACTATCAACAAATCAAGCATCGGAATTACTTCGTCGATTTCTTCAACATACTTAATCGTATCACCTGAAAAGACTGGGCTTGCGATGGTCACACCACTATTAAACAACTCAAAAATGACAGCATCTGTCACATAAATAGTTTTAATCCTTTTCGACTCACAGATACTATGCAGTTCAGCCAGTAAATTAATAATCAGTGGCATACAAGAGCCACTAATACATATATCGATACAATTATCTTTGAGACATATACATGGTTTTGAGCATTTGAACTCTGGTTCGTCAATGCAGACGCTTTTAACGCTTTTTATCAAATTTTTCCGTTCTGTCTCGGTTAGGGTATATTCATATTTGTATAAAGTGTAGCAGTAGTCAAAGAAATTCGATGTTGTGCCGATGTATAACGGCTTACTGCCATCGAATAGTAGTTCTTTCCAAATCAAAGGTGATTCGTCATGTCTCCATCCGTTTTCACAGTTTATCTTCGCCAACCATGTCTGTTGAAAGACGTAAGAATATTTTACATACATATTGTTAAGACTGATTTTCCTTGCGAGTTAGTTAGAGATTTGCACAATCTTAAATATCTCGAAGTATCAATGGCCGTGTCGAATTCACTTAACACCAGATATTAAAAAAAGAAAAGACAAGCGCGTTCACGACCATTAACCCTTGAGGGGTAGTCAGAGGTTCGGGTGTCTATCTCCGCGATTGCGAAGGTTGTAATTCTATGGCCACCTCGAAACCACGTGTTGACCAGATAGTCAGTACTCAATGTGACAAGTGGTAAGCCATGTCGTCATTTACAAGCACTAACTACGAGTATGTATTACCTAATAAGACCAGATATTCAGTACCTAATTAAACATGTTCAACCCCTATTTATATCACTATACAAAATTCCTAATACATATTTCGAGTAATTAAAGTATATTTTCTAATTTTTATCTACAGTGTCGTCATGATATTCAGAGGTTAAACTGGCCAATGAGACGGGAGTAAATGAGAAAAAAGTCACATTTACCAATTGCAGACAACCGTTGTCACGCTTCATTGGTCAATACGTTGCGACATGATGACGTCACTATTTTCTTAAGGCGAATCACTACATAGTATAAAACAAAGTCGCTTTCTCTGTCCCTATGTCCCTTTGTATGCTTAAATCTTTGAAACTACGCAACGGATTTTGATGTGGTTTTTTAATAGATAGAGTAATTCAAGAGAAAGGTTTATATGTATAATAACATCCATTAAATAGCCAGAAGTGCGAAGCCGGAGCGGGTCGCTAGTAGCATATAAGAGAGTCGATCCAAAATTTCTTACTTAAGCTCAGGAAAACATATTTTCAGCCGTCATCAATAACAAAAGCAATATCAGGTTGCATCATACGAGCAATATTACCTTATATGAAGACTTTGGTCGTAATGAACCTATAGGTAACAGATGCCGCCCAAACAGATCCGAAATAACAAAACTTGGTATAAGACTGTTTGTCTTATAAACTAGATATACGAAGTTTTATAAGGTTTAATACGGACATACATTAATCTAAAGTAAAATATTATTATGGTAAGGGAAAACATTGTGAGGAAACCTGCTTATCCCTCGAGATAGGTAAATAGCCATAGCCTATATACCGCGATACGGTTCACTACCCATCAAGTTGGGTGTTATCTATCTAGTGAAACGAGGGCTCTGAGTGACCCATACCTAACATGCTTTGGATTTTCGGGGACTCAAGCCTTGACTACTCCGCCAGAATAAAAAAGGGAGTCTGTATGCAAAAGACGTGAAGCGTAAACTAGCTGCATATCCACTCGGCATGTCGTGACTAAGGGACTAGGGGTAAACGGAATATGTTCGGCTATAGCTAGCAACCTGTCACCAATGTTCATTGACAGTACAACTCTAATATTCGTGCTAAAAAGTGACCTAGGAGGTACCATATCTCCGAAGTTCTGGCCACCCCGAACGATCAATGAACGTGAATTTATATGTATATAATTCACGTTCTTATGTATATGTTGTATATATATGTATGTATAATGCATTACCTCCCACTCTTTCGGTTCCTTAGTAATGTATCGGTATTTAAAATTCGGTAAACTTTTCGAAAGATTATAAGCTACGGTACAACAATGGACGTAGTATAGAGAATTACGTATACCAGCAATAACAATATGAAACACCATTATACAAAAAGAAAATTGTATCTAAAAAAATAGACGTATCGAAATTCAATATCTTTTAGCAAACATCTGTAAGTTAAAAGAAAAATATATACAACAACGAGAATCGAAGTCTGATTGTTGACTGTTTTGACAGATTGTCAAACTTATCACCATCTGTCACGAATTTGGTACAAAAAGGTGCATTGGATTCATCTATGAAATTGGTCTGTTAGACTTAGCAAAGTCAGCCTAATAGTTATTTTAGCTATTGACTATGCTAAAAGGAACTCTTTTGTATGAATAGTACTTTGCAAATACAGATACAGAAAGTAAAACCTTTATCAAATATTTATTCATCATCATCATCAGCCTGTATCAATCCACTGTAATTCACAAAACATATTTATATGTTATTCCTAGTTTTAACATAACACTATTATAATTAATGCAGAGAAAAGATCCTGGCTCAGTACTTTGCCAGTATATCAACAAGTGACTACCCTATAACCGCCGAGTGTGTATGAGTGCCAATGAAGCGAAAGCGGTTTATCCGGATCGGGACAGATGGGGATCTGTGATATCTGCCTACTACTCTACACGGAACCAGGCTATTTGTATATGTAGTGTATACCCACGAAGTAATTAATGGTCATCAAGTGTACATATATACTACAGACAATGGTATTTTATGAATCAACGCATAGTTATATGCATATAGTGCAGAGAATATCGTAGAAGCTTTCAGTCGCATTTACATACACAAGCTTTTATTTCGCTCCGTTATCGATAAACATGAAATGCGTGCCACGTGCATGTGAGTTAGAGTTACGTATGAATATACATCTTGATACATATGTAAATGTATACATATCAGCCGAGGATCGAACCTACATAGATCTCGTTTTTAATAAATAACCATTGTACTAACATACATCTACAATATTGATATTTTATTCAACAAAGTTTGACATGATTTTAATCTACCAAAAGGTAAAAAAAAAATATGATAAGTGTAATAATATCCTAACCGAATTACTTGCATTTAGAAAAATACGATAAATTGTAGTAGTTATACAGATTAACACCTTTTTGATTTCATACCTTCATGGCTTTTTCATGAACAAATAAAAAGATATTAGACTCCAGAACACCAAATACAACCTAGACACTTCAATTCTTTTCTGAGCCCTTAATAAAACATAATAATTTCCCAAATCCTCCATTCCTAGAGTCCAGTTCATACAAGC
The DNA here is from genome assembly GCA_030578115.1 of Leucoptera coffeella. NCBI lineage: Eukaryota > Metazoa > Arthropoda > Insecta > Lepidoptera > Lyonetiidae > Leucoptera > Leucoptera coffeella. The sequence goes on along the minus strand of JAMBLF010000451.1, from coordinate 248,135 downwards.
AAATGAGGGGAGAGTTTTATTTGATAGCACGGGGATTAGATAAACCACTATCATGCACGTGATCTGGGCTGAAAATCGCTCCATTCCTTACCCTTTCATAAAGCACCTGGAAAAAGGAGGCTTCGGATATTGAAAAAATATGACAGACATAACTTCTTGACATAACACAAATGAGGGTCAGGCAAAGGTCGTATTTGAAATACGAATAGGAATATGTTTCCTTCTGTATTTGCAGGGTTACTTTCCGAGAAATGGAATAATAAGCGGCTTTTAGGACACAATTTTGGACCTGTTGCATTCAATGAAAATGAAGTTGGTTGTTAGGATGTAACATTTATTGTAAGGGCCTGACAGCCTAAGAAACTCATTTTTATTATGTAGAAAAAATCTGGAATTGTTGAAGTTTATTATAATTTACGCAGTTTATGTGGCTAAACAAAGTTAAAAGGACTACGTTAACTTTTAATGCTAAGCAAAGGATGTGTTTTAATTACTAAGCTATAAGCACCTTCACATCATAAACTAACAAAATTTTAGGCTTTTATAAAAGAAGATAGAATTAAAATAACTGATTAGCAACTGACAAATACAGCTGTGAGGCAAAACCTGGCAAAACGGCTAGAGCAAAAATACGCTTAAAATAAATCTATTTGTTGATAAAGAGAAAACATTGCTACGAAATATGGTTTTTAGTATAATAATAGCTGGTCATGACAAATGCTCGTTATTCTCACAAGCTTGCGTTATGGCGAATTGCCTATCGAATGACCTACCCAATTTCAACTTTGAAATTGTTGAGAAAACTGAAGATACGTGGCCGGTAAGTAAATGGATATACTACATATAATATATACGACGACTTTCGTGGCGCGAACGGTTAACCATCTGACGCTACGTGAGGTCCCGGGTTCGATTCCTGGTAGAGACAGAGTAAAGAACTAAGCTTTTCTTCTGCTTTTCAGTCTGGCCGTTGATTATATATCTATGTATGTATTGATTCATATATAATAAGTATATATTTCTTAAATATACGTTGACTAGTACCCATATCACTTACCAAGGGGCTAGTTCAATTAGTATAATAAGTGTCCCATTAATATACATACATACTAAGTGCAGTTGAGAAGTAAAATGTTTAAAAGGGTATATTTGGGGCTCATGATAATTGAACTAATATAGCATATAACCTGAGATGACTTTCTGTTTACCGATTAATTGCAATGCATTCCTCATGATAGACCTAGCATAATGACCTGAGATAACTTTCTGTTTTCCAATTAATCTGCATTCTTTTTGACCTTGTATTGGTGTCTTACTACTGTACATATTTCAAAAACGTAAGGGTCTTTAAAAGCATAGTATTGTAGTATTGATATGTATCTCCTGTAGTAATGAGCTGGAATAAGTATTTTGTTTGGTATGAGAAAAAAAATGCTAACTTGCTGTCAAATTACGCGAATTTCTCTAATTGGCTTCTAAAACAAATCTGTAGCTTTGTAGTTTGCATTCTATTTACATACGAGTATTAATGCGAATCCTTTTATCCCTTTGGGGATGGACAGAACCTTGGAGATATCTCCTAGGTCACTTCTTAGCATAAATATTGAGGTCGTGATGTCATATGGAACATTGGTGACAGGTTGCTGGCCCATCTCCCAATAGATTCCATTTAGCTCCAGTTACTAGGTCACTTAGTCTCTTACGACACGCCGGGATGAATGACAGCTAGTTATCATTCTTTTTACGTCCCAGACGGACAGACTAGAAGGGAACAGAATTCCATTCTATTAAGTATTAAGATATTGACACTACTAAAAATAAAATACGAACAATGTTATTTGCCCCAATATAATAGTTTAAATTCATTCATACAGAGTTGGCTGAATGAAACTAATGAGAAAAACGACTGGCAACACAATACTAGCCCACTAATCTGGAAGGAACTACTTTACCGTGGAAGCAAGCCTTATTATATCGGAGGCCTCCCAGAATTCGGCGACTACTGCTACACCTTTTACAAGTTCGACGCCAACCTTTCCGATTCAGTCCGAAAAGAGTTAGGCAAAAACATAACGCAATTCTCCGAAAAATGCAAGGAAGAAGAAGCCAAGAACATTTGCTCGAATCCTTGCGACTATCGCAAATGTGAATGTCGACCTAGCGATGAAAAGATCACCGTTTGCATTACTGCAGCTAACACAACACACACGCAGCAACTTGTCGATGGCTTGTTAGGGTTAGGCAATACCGGAAAGCGAATAGATAAGATCTATCTCTACGATATGAATGGGCCAGGTAAACTAATGACTGATTTAGTGGAAGACTGTCATTACGTGGAGAGAGAGTTTGATGAGGATGTGGTGGAGTGTGTCACGGATATTGCAACTGTTTTGCCTGACTGTACTTTGTTGATCGTCCAAGATAATGATCCGCATATGTAAGTATATTGGCAACGGATAGCTCAGGCCTCAGATTGTAACCGATCGATTTTTTTAAATAATTTATTCACTGCATATTTACATTAGAACACAATACAAACATTACAACAATAAAATGGAAACCTTGATGCAGTGAAAAGGTGCAGCCTCAGTATACGATGCAGCTAGGCTGCATCACTGGTCCTCCGACAGTATTTAACACTTTAATTAAAATGTGTATCTTTGATGTCTGCCGGGTGGTCTTTGTAACTATATTTGGTTATACCTATTTGCTATTTGATTAGAATATAATTATCTGGCATCCTCCAGACATAATATCAGATAAGTCTTAAAACGTGTTTGGTTTATATGTCTTCGTATTTATAAATTAAGTTAGCAAACAGCAGGTTCAATGTACGGAGATTTCTTCCAACCTTTTCCCTATTCACTCTTTCAATAACAATACATGTGTCTTTGTATTAGTATGTATGTGCTTGTAAATGGCGACATGGCTTACCATCTCTCACATTGAGTACTGACTATCTGGTCAACACGTGCGTTCGAGGTGACCATGGAATTACTAACAACGCAATGGCGGAGATAGACACCTGAACCTCTGACTACCCTACAATGGTTAATGGTCGTGAGCTCGTTTGTCTTTTGTCTCTTGTACTACTAGTTTGTAACATCAGCTTGTCTTCCAGGCTAGATAACACCATCGGTGGATGGCTCCTAAAGAACGCTATGTTAATGAAAGCCCTCAGCCTCAAAATGAAAGAATACGTAGACTATGAGACTAAAGTTCTGTTCACTAACGTGGGACCATCTTGTTTCAACGCGACCGCTTTCCTCCATTTCGTTCCCAAGCTAGACCCTAAGAATGTGGTGGTAAGCACCATGGATCTAGGGCTAGAAGTGGTAAAATTGATAGCGGATAAAGGAGAAGTACCAATGAGATATATGTTCTGTCCCCCAGTGTGGGGATTTGTTGGTGTCAGTCACATTGTTGATATCAACAACACGAGACATCAATATAATACTATCGATCCCTATCGAAGGTTTGTTAATGTCAAGAATTCGACGCTGACTATTGGCCATCTGAAACCGGAGTTTCGTTCGATGCATTACCTTCTCCATTGGGATAAGAAGATTTGGACGCGGTTGGCCGAACGAAAGGTATGGTTTTGTATGATGCATTTTTAATCATTTTATTCAAAAAAGATACCAAACAATACAAGACCAGATAGATAACAACCAGCAACTTTATGTGATAAGCCGGATATTGTTTAAAAAAAAAATGTAACTATCTATCATTTCCCAAAAACGATCTATATGTAAGAATTTTTTTCTTTACAAGTTTTGATAACCGATTCAGAGGAATGAATAAGTTTCCTCAATATGTTTTCCGCAAACAACCCTTTACTCATTTGCCTCCCCAAATTTACTTTACTTAAGTAAACAATAATAATATAAGTTTATACGTTTCAGCAAAAGGTTTTAATGCAGAACCACACAGATCCTAAAGTTGTAGCCGCTGTGAATGTAGTGAAATGTTGGTTGTTCGATTGTGACCCAAACCACATTTTGAGCTTGGGCGTTTATTGTGATGGTAAGACAAAGTTGCATTTTGTATATTGATTTATCTAGGACCTGCCAGAAATGTAACTAGGTGCCTGGCATGTTTATCGAGGCGAATAAGGGACAAGGGGTTTTCAAGCAAAGTACAGCAATGCTTTTACATCCTCAGAATGAATCTTCTCTAGCATAAATGTCAGACTTGTGCTTATTTTTCTGAACCTTTATATTCTGGATGAAGTAATTCTACGGCCACCTGAAACCTATGTGTTGACCACACGGTACCCAATGAAGTCAGCAATGAGGTTGTATTCTTTAAGTCATACATTTTCTTTACGTTTCTCTACTTTTCTCTCACACAGGTACATACGGAATAGAGTTCCACGGTCTCATGTCTCAACCAGCTCACCTGTTGAACGGCAGATGGCGTCCTGCACCCGGCTTCCCCACCCCCTCTGACCCCTCCTTTCCCCTCTGGTACTTGATCCGGATGGCCGAATGTGCGTTCCGATTGACCGAACAAGACCTGCCTTGCAACACTCGCCTGTGCTTCTGTGACCGAGTATCCTTTAAGTTCATTTCCTTGCCGCTTGAGAAGCAGAAGAAGGAGGGGAAAAAGCCACAGAATTCGGAGAACAAGTTCAATTTCTCTGGACTCGACTTGATGAGGAGTGACTTGTCTTCGGAGAGTTTTTCGTATGTCAAGATGCTGGACTCGACTTCCAGGGTTGGGTTTAGAGTGCGGCCGCAGAAGCATACTTAGATTATGCTTTATGTATGAGAGAGAGGAAGAGTGGTTATGTAGGGGTGGTTAGTAAAACTTGAGACCAGAGTACACTGAGCGTTAAAATACAAGATAACCTAAAAGGGATAACTTTAGATGTATTTATACCTTCCGGATGTATGAGGGTGTCAATGAAGCGAAGGTACTTTGTCATGATCGGAACAAATAAGGATCTGTGAAATCTGTCTGCCCTTTACAGGGAGACCTTTGTGTTTTTTATACGCATACCTACTGATCTTCATATATAATCGTCAATGCATCATTTATTACCTGAACATTTACAACACTATCATAATCCCTTACGGGGTAGTCAGAGACTCGTGTGTCCATTTCCGCGATTCCGGAGTTAGTGATTATGTAGCCATTTTGAATTAAGGTACATATTAACAAATATCACATAATGCGACAGTGATATTCCGTGTGAATGTTATATCTAAATAAGAGACAAAGTTTCTACCAAAGGTTTATTACATAATTATTCATTGCATTATTAGCATTTATTTTTAGAGTTTTCAGTATTATGTTTTGTCTACTTTAAACTGTAAAGTACGTATTGTTATGTTGCAACATAGTTACTGCATAATAAAAATATATTGAATGAACTCAGTTATGGTTTTATTTCCGTACCTACATATGTGAGATTTTACCCACGTATCATTCATTAAACATTATTATGAGTGAACATTAGATATTGCTATTTAGTGTAACCTTTACTTACTTATCTATCTAACCATATGTAGTGAGTATTCAATGTGACGGACAGGAGATACTTCGTGTCACCATTTACAAGCTAGGACTCAGTACGGAGAACGCAGATTATGTTTTTTATTTGTTGTCCTCAGTAGAACAGTTGTGATCCTTCTGTCAACGGGCCTACTCAGTAGAATTACAATTGTAACTACTTCTTCTCTAAGTTCCCACGATGTTATCCGTAGAATTCCGTGTATTTTAATTGCTTAAATGTACATAGACAATTTTAAAAGTTTATTTTCATTTCAATTGATGTACGCTCCGGGGTATAAACCTTGTATCTACATACTAATACAGAGTCAAATCCCCAACGAATTAGTTACACCATACGTATACGTTCACGTCTGTTAATCCCTTTTGGGTGGACAGAACCTTGCAGATATGAAAACATCTCCTTAGGCATTTCTTAGCATAATATTGGGCTTCTTATAGCATGCCGAGAAGAACGGTAACTAGTTTCAGCATTCATTTCCGGCCCAGCTAGCACGGGGAATTTAGTTTCAGCTAGCACAATAATACTCCCCTTTCGATATAAAAAATAGAAGTGATATACAATAAAACAAGGAATTAAAACTAACAAATAAAATATTTACAAACTTAAAACTAATTGAAATAATTTACCTATAATTTAATTATATCTAAAAATTTGTCGCTGTCGTTGGAGCGCAGAGTGCCCAATATGCTGGCAGCGTTCCCCCTCTAAATAGCCAGACTGATTCTCTGACGGAGGAAGCTACCAGCCCTGCAATCCCCACTGGACTCTTGCAGCCGATGGGCAAGATCCCTTATGACCCCGTGGGAACCCCCAAGGGCCGAGAGTTTCAACGGCGAAAGAAACAAAACTAAATTAACCTCCAAGTGAAGAATACTTTCGCCGCTTCAAACTCTCTGCCGCAGCAGCAGCAGATCCCGCCTCGACAGCGCTCCGGGAGACAAATAGATGCCTATATTTAAATAAATCAAATTCAGAAAATAGACACATGTAATTTTACTCCATTTGGACTGTATTGTATTTCATATAATTCTCTTTTATGCATTATTTCACTTCAGAGATAATTTCAAAGTTTGTAACAGAATCTAAAGAAGATTCTCATTATTGACATATTATTCTCAATTTTGACATCAGTTTGAAAGGTGCAAAACGTCAAAATTGACATGAAGTATGAATGGACAGTCATACGTATTTGGTCTTACAACAATATTTCATTAAAATCTACAAAAATAAAATTATTCGTATGATCTAAGTATCTTCCGCAGCAGATTTTTTCATTTCCATCATGACACGCTGATTCTAAACCAGTTACATGAACTTTTGATCGACCAACAGAATTATCAGCTGTTTGCCCGCCGATAACCAACATCAGCACAAACTAGTATTTACCATTTGTTATTTTCGGTTTAAACTACTAAAATTACTTCCAGATGACTAGGCAATTAACGGAGGTAAGATATTGTGATGTGTAGTTGTAGTACTGTTATGCTGTATAACAATTTGTGAACCATGACCTTGGAATACCATCTCACATGACCTTGACTCCATGCAAGACCAGTTTTAGATGATGTATGTCACCGGCTTGTTCTTTCTTCCGGCACAAAAAACCTTTCGATTATTCATAAAAAACCAGCCTGTTTTTCTGCTAATCTAAATATAGAATGTTCTCATTATAACCTCCAAATCTAAAAAATATCTCTAAATCCCCTAAGTAAATACTATCCAAGTATTTTTCGGCTTTTTTATAACGAAATTAACGTATATATTACTACTATTCATCAATTTCGACATCCATTCCTCTCCAAACTCACAAACAAAATGATGCAATCTAAGACGTGAATCTTCAGTGGCATTTTAGATAGTATTATCAGTTGTCAACAGCTATTGGATGAATGAGTTAGTACTGCTTGTGTGTTCTTTGCAATATGTCTGCTACAAGGGTAAATAAAATTTACATTTTTAATAGCATTTTGTATTGGAACAATATGTTATGTTCAGGTGTAGGCAATTTAGTGTAAACATAATACAGTGAATCCTATTGTTATTGCATCAATTGTTTGATGTTTTAATTATTGCTATAAATTTTGCAGTGTAAAAGAAACAATTTCTGATTACTACTGAATGCAAGTTTTGATAAAATTATGTACGTAGTTAAAATACTTGAAAAACAAGTATTGTTTGTCTCGATTTGACCGTGATTGAAATATCTGAGTTATTTCTGAATAACTAAGTAGTTATGGAGTTGGAGTTATGTAAGCTACGTGTGTAGTTGTTAATGTTAATGAACACAAAGTAGTTTGATACACGTTGAGTGTGTAGGCCATTTTTTGCAATGTGGTTATTAATATTTTACAACTCTCATTTAAAGCGTGTATTTCACACAGTGTAATAGATACACATGGCAACCAATTAAAAGTTATTTTTATAGGTATTTTACAGCTCTAAACAGTCTTGTCAAGTCAATAATTGATTGAAAAACCCTTCCTGTTGAGACTAATTAGCACTATTAACGGTCCATACTGGTATTTCAAGCTTAAGTGTGGAAGAAATTTTGTGAAGTGGATGTAGTTAGGCAGTGATTTTACTTAGATTTGTACTTGTTATCTTGATCGCTATGTGTGGAAAATTTTCACATGTCCATTGATAATATTATGATTGATAAAACTGTAGTATTTACGCTAAATATTACATAATCTTATTAGATATTGTAATATCTTTGATAATAAGCTTAACTCTGATATAATCAATGACATAAGTACTTCCTAGAAAATAGAACGTTTGAATTGTTTCATTCATATCAATTTACAACAGTTTAATATATTGAATGTGTATTTGTTTGACTACAATCAGCCATAATAAAATATCTTAAGTACATACTCCAAACAACCCATACAAAAAGTATTTATTACTTAGGTTAGATTAGAGAGCATTTACATTGGGTTTAACCTAATAAGGCATAAAAGTAATCAAATAGATGATATAGTTACTAATGAAATATGACATAAGTATCTATAACTGCAGAGAAAATATATGGATGGCAATAAAGTGAAGGTTGTTTGCCATGCTCAGGAACTATGGTGGTCCATGATCTCTGCTTACCCCTCTGTAGGTAGATAGGTGTGTAGCATATGTCTGTACATTTAATTGATCTAATATTATGTATGTTTACAGGGCCCTGGATATTTAAAGCGGGCAGACACAAAAAAGTTACGTGAAATATTCGCAAAGTTCGCATCAGTACAGAAGAATGGAGAACTGTACATTACAAACACAGACTTTGTGCAAAAGTACTTGGGCCTCTACAATGAAGGTAATCTTTTAATCATTTTATTCATGCCTCTACTTCCCTGTAGGATAAGCAAAGAGTAAAGATTGCCATAGAACATTAGGGACAGATTGCTATTACCCAATAGATTCCTTCAACAAAAAAAACGCGTTTACAACCATTTAGATATCCATATCCTTTGAAATTGCAAAGGTAGTAATTCTATGACATCCTCAAACCTACATGTTATCCAGATAGTCAGTGCTGAATGTGACGAGGTGGTAAATATTTCATAATAACATAAATTTATATAATTTTAGAATGTTAATAAATTGTTATTGCCACTAGAATCTGTGTTGTCCTATATCATTTTTATCATTGTTTGTCATGTTCAGATTCAGGTCAAGTTTAAGTGCTATCCACTAATGAATTACTTTTGCAAACAATTCAATGTGCTGAATATAATAGTTATTTACACTTACATTCACATTATCTCTTAATCCCTTTGGGGGTGAACAGAACCTTGGTAATAGAATATCTCATGTCATATGAAAGAACTAAATTAACTAAAGAAATTAATTGATTCTATTGGGAAATCTATGGGTGATGGTTTAGCAATCTATCACCAATGTTCCATATGACATCACAACCCCAATATTTATGCTAAAAGTGACCTTGACAATATTATATCTTCAATGTTCTGTCCATTATAGTTTTAAGAGACTCGCGATTTATACTCATGATTTTTTAACTAACGGGATTTATCGCGTAAGTTTTTACATAATAAAGTTACCTTTATTAATCCGACGTTTCGGCTACGTTCCAACAGCCATGGTCCACACCAAAAGGCATAAATAACGTGACTGTATATGTATGTATTTCTTTAATTAATCTTTCCCTTTACAGAGGGCTACAACAAAGAATCAGTGGACTTGATAGCGGGTATAGTAGACACGGATAAGAATGGGCTCGTCTCGTTTGCGGAGTTCCAAGCGTTTGAGGGGTTGTTGTGTGTCCCGGACGCTCTGTACCGGACTGCCTTCCAGCTGTTTGACACAAACGGGAATGGACTTGTGGCCTACAGTGAGTTAATTAGTCAATTATAGTATAATTTTAGTTTGGTTTGAATAATGGATATAGGTTTTGATGTAGCATAGTAAATGTTTATATTTTAATTTTGATGTTTAATAAGTGTATGAAGGAGTCTTTTGTGTTTAGTTAGTTTCTTGGCTTGATTTATAATAATGTTTATAGTTAAGTAAAATCTGTGTAAGTCAATCGGATTTATATTACTACCTGTCATTTTATACCAAGAGGTATGAATAATTCTCATTATTATTGAATGGTTACTCAAACACTGTACTACTCCTGGTATGCCTAAAACTGAAATAATTTTAATTACAACTACAAAACGACATTTGAGAGACCAAATATCACATTGAAACGTAGATATTATGATATCAGAAATGCCTTATTTCTGAACAGTTAGTTAACTCTTGTAAACAACATTTGACATACATCAGTTATATCCTTCTTTTTTCTCATAAAACCTTTTCTTATTACAGATGAATTCGTGGAGGTCATGCAAAAGTCAGCCATCAATGAGAAAGTGCCATTTGACGTTGAAAGCCCCTTCGTCCAACTCTACTTTGGCAAAGAAAAGAACCGTCTGGTCACATATCCGGAGTTCAGTCAACTTCTTCACGACTTTCACGAGGAGTATGGAGTGGAAGCCTTTAAGCAATATGATAAAACTGGCACCGGGTTCATAACAACCACTGACTTTAAAGATATCATGCTGACGGTCAAAAGTCACTTGTTGACGCCCGAGTTGAAGAAAGTTTTCGAGGTTAGATAAGCTGCTAATTTTAATAGTACATATATACATATATAATCGCGTCATTTAACCCTTTTATAGGTGGATAGAACTTCGGAAATATAATATCTCCTAGTTCACTTTTTGCATTAATATTGGGGTTATGATGACATTTGAAAAATTGGTGACTGGTTGTTAACCCATTCGCCCTATGAATTCAATTAACCCCTAGTTCCTTAGTCGCCTCCTAGGAAATTTTATCGTGTCTCCGAAGATCTGTACCCAGAAAGGGATTCAAGGATGTGAATGTATATGTAAAGTTTAGAGACGTTAATATCTCTAAGGTCACTTTTTAGCATGAATATTTGGGTTGTGATGTGAATATTTGGGTTAGGTCTTATGGAACATTGGTGACAGGTTGCTAGCTAGTCGCCCAATTGATTCCATTTCTCCGTAGTGCCTTAGTCACCTCCTACACACATAACTACGACATGCCGGAAAGAAGGGCACGGGACTTCATGGGTGATGGTGACTATTGGACTAGGAGTAAAGTGAAAAATACTAGACAATGAGCTAGCAACCTGTCACCAAAGTTCAGTATAACATCACAAACCCTATATTCATTTATGCTAAAATGGGATTTATATTATTCATTCATACTAAAAAAACTCGAAATATTTATCGTGTCCAGGGTCTACGTAAAAAAGGATTAAGGACCTGAATCCATATATAATTATTTGTTCCAGACAACAACCTTCCCAGAAGGGGTTCGCAAAATCAGCTTCCCCTATTTCATGGCATTCACATCTCTTCTCAATAACATGGAGTTGATAAAGCGCGTCTATTTGAACGCGTCGAGCGGCAGCCAAACGTACTATGTGACGAAGGAAGAGTTTCTGAATTCAGCCCAGTTGATGAGTCAAATCACTCCGCTAGAGGTGGATATATTGTTCCAGCTGTGTGATCTGATTCACCAGGCGAACGGGTGAGTGATCTAGTTCACTAGTTCTTAATTCAGCACAGTTGATGAGCCAGATCACTCCGTTGGAGGTGGATATACTGTTCCAGCTGTGTGATCTGATTCACCAGGCGAACGGGTGAGTGATCTAGTTCACTATAGTACATTCGCATTAAGAAAATAGTGACGTCCATCATGTGTCCATGATTTAACCAATGAGATTTTATCAAGGGTTTGTGTCATTGGTCAATATGAATTCTTTTCTCATTTACTAACGTCTCATTGGCCAGTTTAACCTCTGAATATCATGACGTCACTATTTACTAAACGCGAATAGACGTTCATACATACACTTTCGGGCTGGACCTCGGAGATGTAATATGTCGTAGGTCACTTTTGACATGATTATAGTGGTTGCGATGGCATAATGGAACTAGCCCATTGCTCAACAGATTCTAATTAATGTTAACTAGCTGCTGTTCTTTGTCGTTTTCTGTTCTTGCCGACATGTCGTAGGAGGAGACTAAGGGACTAGGGTTAGAAACATGACAAAGTAAATGTATTGTGCAATATGGTAGAAATACACATATACATCACGCAGAGATAACGGAAGCATACTATTTCCCGATCCTTACAAACCAGTTTCGCTTCATTTACACACATTCACCTCCTTATACACACTCGGCGGTTATAGGCACTTCTAACGTCATCTTTTATCAACCTGTCGTTAATCTGACTGTCATATGTTTTGAGCTAGCAATCGACTAACTAGTATACTTTATTTTAAGAGATTCGCGATTTATACTCAGGATTAATAACTAACGGGACTTATCGCCCTATATGATTATATGAGTCGGGTTAATAAAAGTAACTTTATTATATAAAACATACGCGATAAGTCCCGTTAGTTATTAATCACTAGTAACTTATCCAAAAAAGACCGAAGTTATAATGTGTCCCTAATTTTCTGTTTACCCCCTAATAACATGATATATGTATGTAAAATTCGGCTAGTTCGATCTGTGTACATTCGCATTTGGTTGTTATGCATACGTGATTGATCTCTACTTATCTGTCACGCAAGACTCGCGTGTTGCCACATTATCAGACGGCCTGACGCAAAGAATGTAATAATGTTATCTGCACTAGGATATGACTACCGATAAACAGACTGGAATAGCCCGAGGCGACACCCAAACAAATACTCAGGACTTGTACCTCATGAGGTGGATAGAACCTTGGAGATGTAATGAATGTATCTTACATACACATACATACATAAGAGATCACGGATCCCCATTTGTCCCGATCCTGACAGACCACTTTCGCTTCATTAACACTCATATATCTTCTCATACACTCTCGGCGGTTATAAGTACTCCTAACGTCAACTTTTTTCAATATAGCGTCTATCTGACTGTTATATGTCTTATTAGGCCGGCCCCTAAGTAACCGCCCTTCCACTTCACTCACATATATTCCTTTTGTCAATCTGCTATCATTCATCCGCTTAACATGTCCAAACCACCGACGCATGCTCTTTTCAATCTTAGTTACTAAGTATATCTTCTGGATGTTATTTTTGATACAGCCATCGGGGTTGAATTCTATAAGTCTTGAGCTATTATTATTAGCGGCTAAATCCCAATGGGAAAACCACTGACTTCTTATGAAAAATGTCCTTGGTTCGAATTCCGGCTCTGGCATGTAACTTAACTAGATATAATAAATTTTATTTTTAGATTATCTAATTTTTAAGGACAAATTTCATGTGATGGTGAAAAATGTTTTTTTTTCTGACTTTCAATCAGTGATTTTATGATCCCTATATTGAATAAAGAGCATTTCATTTCATAACAATGAAATTTAAATTGTATTGTTAATTTAAGTACATAATACAGACGTTAACGTTGGTAGATTCCATCGTGAGGAAACCTACATATAGCTAGGGATAGGTAATAGTCAGTGCCTATATACGGCGATATGGTTTACTATCTATCACGTTGGGTGCTGTCTACCTAGTGAAACTCTGGCTTTGAGTGGCTCATGCCTAACACGACTTCGAAATTTTGGCGTTGGGGATGTATGAGCGTATGTTTGTTGAATTATATTAATTTATCTTTAACTGTCATATAAAATAAATTGAGCCGTCGTAAATATTTGGTCCAGCGTTTATTCTTTGATATGATAAAATAACTTAGTGTCATCCGAAATGTTTACACGTATTTAGATAATGTTAGAGATAATTTTCAAACTATTACGTCAGTAATAAATAAATATGGAAGAAATTAGAATTCTAGTTTTAAGAGATTCGCGATTTTTACTCATGATTAATAACTAACGGGACTTATCGTGTAAGTTTGTATATAATAAAGTTACCTTTATTAACCTGACGTTTCGGCTACGTTGCAGCAGCCATGGTCACGGGCAGAATAAAGGTAATTTTATTATATAAAAACTTACGTGATAAGTCCCGTTAATTATTAATCACAAATTAGAAGTATACATAATCACATGGTAATTAAATATTTCCAAATGATGAGACTGTAAATTGCGGTATTATAAACACCTCTCTCACTTTTTTATTCTGGGTTGACAATTAACTGACCTAAACTTATAAGAGGCGACTAGAGATATAAATTCTTTTTTACATACCTACATAGCTACGCATTCTCGACCGTACTACCCTTTCGGGTTAGTCAGTTGAGTGTGCAGATAAGTTTTTTTTGTTTCTTTGGTCACTCAAAACTCACATTTTACCTAGTAATTCATATCCAAATTGTCAGGTGGTAAACTAAGTCGCCGTATACAGTTACTGGCTATAACCTATTTAAAGATATAGGCTGGTTTCTGTTTTCTCTCACTGAAGTCAACATCAATTGTCCATATCCTAGAAACCTTATTTGTGTTTTTTACACCAAACATACAATATACATTCACGTCTTTTAGTCCCTTTCGGGGTGGACAGAACATAGAAGATATAATATCACCTAAGTCACTTTTAAGCATGAATTGTTGCGACGTCATAACGAAACGTTAATGACTGATTGCTATCCCATCGCCCAATATATTCCTTGTACCCCTAGTCCCTAAGTCGCCTCCTACGACATGCCGGGAGAACGGCAGTTAGTTAGCATTTTTACGTTTCACGACTTGTGTATACAAACTCCCTTTTTCATTGTGGTTGGCTGAGGGCCACGAGTGATCGTGTTTTGTGACGTAACCTTGGAGAGGCCTACGTCCAGCAGTAGTCTGACATAGGCTGATTGATTCATTGAGTCAGAGGCTTGAGTGTCCATATCGGAAATTTGGAAGGAATTTTCAGTTAATAAATGTACTTGAAACTTGAAATATAACATTCATAGCATTCATTCATCACTACACAGTATAAAACAAAGTCGCTTTCTCTGTCCCTATGTCCCTTTGTATGCTTAAATCTTTAAAACTACGCAACGGATTTTGATGCGGTTTTTTTTAATAGATAGAGTGATTCAAGTGGAAGGTATATATGTATAATAACATCCATTAAATAATGGAGTAGGCTATATATTTTATACCCGTGCAAAGCCGGAGCGGGTCACTAGTTAGCTATATAAAACAGCTGTTAAGTTTGTTTCCTTTTATCTCCAGAACAGTAGTATACAAGCACTTCACGGCGATCACTCCGGAGCAGTATTTCAAGCAGGTGTCCAACCGCATCGCTGACATCAAGGCTGTATCGGTTAGTATATAGATGCATAGAGGTCTGCTACTTTATGTGTTGTAATCAGCTGTTTTACATAACATGTTGTTGAATTTTACCAAAGAGAAAGAGAGATTCAATGTTTGATGAGACATGGGAATTGTAATAAATTTTCTTTTATCATCGTAAAATTCCGAAGATATGATACATATGATAAACAAATAGACAAATACAGAACAGAACTAATTTATGTAATTCGTAATTGCGTAAAGGTGGTAAAGATTCTATCGGCTACAATATTTTCTTGTATATGGTCTACGAACTAGCAAACTATTCCTTCTTTTTCATCTAAGGATAATATTCATCAAAGTAGTATGCATATTTATATATCGATATTATGAATTGAGACATATTTTAGATCCTAGATTATGATTTATGATGCTAAATACCACTCATTACTATCTGTAGTACTGACTATCTCAATCTGTAGCCATACTAATACTAAACCTACGTTTTATTTCAGAGTCCCGAAGAAAGAAGTGTCCTTATTCAGATCTTAGAGAGTGTGTACAGATTCACCCTGGGGTCCATTTCTGGAGGTAAGTACTTCAAAATGTCAGTGTCAGAAACAAAAATCATTATAACAAATAAGAAAGAAAGAAAAAACTTTATTCACTACATAACATACAAAAACAAACATGGAGGACAAAAAATGTAAAGAATGATGCAGTGAAAAGGTGCTGTCTCAGTATACGATGTAGCTAGGCTACATCACTGGTCCTCCGGCAGCACCCGATTCGGAAATTCGGATTCGGTGACACAAGCTGCATATAAAAATTAAAAAACATACACAAAATAATTTATTTATAATAAACATCGTGACAAATACAGATATAATACATAAAAAAAAACTTACTCATACAATATGTAGACAGACATAAATTTCCATTTCCATTGGTACATGCTCAAGCGGGACTTTAACCTACTGATACACTACAACAACACAACACTTAAACCACAACTTAATTACACAACTTAAACCGCATTCAAAGTTAAACTTCCTACAATAACAATCCCAAACGAAACTCTAACTTTTACTTCCCATTTTCCAAAGGTCTGGGTGCCGCAGCGGTCTACCCAATCGACCTGGTGAAGACCAGGATCCAAAACCAGAGGAACAGCTCAATGGTGGGCGAGGTGATGTATCGAGGGTACTGGGATTGCTTCACCAAGGTCATCAGGCACGAAGGTATCTTCGGGCTGTACAGGGGACTTATTCCGCAGCTCATTGGCGTCTGTCCCGAGAAGGCTATTAAGCTTACTGTGAGTATATTAATATTTAATATATGTATTTAATATTGTAGGACATTTTACCAATTGAAGTAGCCCCTTGCTAAGTACATTTAAGACTTGGGTTAATGGTACTAGTCAACGTTTGGTTTTGCTAATAAAGACCATGGAAATAGTTGTTTCTCTGATAATCTGTGCAGGGAGAAAGTGATTGAAGGACGTGAACTTATGTTGTTGGATCTTCTAATAAAAAACTGTGCTAAATTTCTGACTGGATACAATAAAGGATAATAATTATGACATGGTGTATATGATATTATTATCATTTAGTTACTACAAAATTGGTTTGTTTTCACAGAAAACTTAAATTAAATTACGAACTCTTGTTGACAACTCTGAAACCATACTAAACTAAACCAAGAATTATATTAATTCATAATTATACTATTTTTTCAGATGAACGATTTCGTTCGTGACAAATTCATTGATGAAAAGGGAAGAATATCCGTCCCGGGAGAAATTATCGCCGGGTGCTGTGTAAGTATAAACAACTATACTAAAACAGGAAACTATATTATTAACTATAATGATAGAGACAAATGGGTTCACGACCATTGATCCTTGCAGGGTAGTCAGAAATTTGAGTATCCATCTCCGTTAGCAGTGTTAGTAATTCTATGGCCACCTCAAACCCACATCCAGGTGTCCATAGAATTACTACCTTCGCAATTGCGGAGATGTAAACCTGAACCTCTGACAAGGCAAGGGTTAATGGTCGTGAATGCGTTTGTTCGTTTTGTTTTGCATAAGCTGAACTGATTGAGACCATATAAGTAAACACATAACGGCTCAGGCGGAGGATCGGCGTTGTGGTGTTTCTGCCCACAACATATTATGCTGAGTCTGGGCCCTTTCACGGTGGCAATAGTATACACAATATCTTTGTTTTAAATGTTTTCATTATTATTTTTGATCCGTTTAGTTTTTGTTTTTTATTTAAATGTTTAAAATTTGTGCAGTTACGTATCGTATTGTCCCTGTAAATAAATGGTTTTCAATTTCAATCAATATGACTTAACATTTCTTTCATATTCACCATCATTTTGATTCCCCAGGCCGGTATGTCCCAAGTGATGGTGACGAATCCCCTGGAAATCGTGAAGATCCGTCTCCAAGTGGCAGGCGAAGTGGTGGGCAGACAAAAAGTGAGGGCCTGGCACGTGATCAAGGAGTTAGGGATCAAAGGCCTGTATAGAGGCTCTAGGGCCTGTTTGCTGAGGGATGTGCCTTTCAGTGGGATTTACTTCCCTACCTATGCGCATGTTAAGGTGAGGTTCTTCGTTGGTAGTATTTATTTATTTCTTTATTTCAAGTAGATGCTCACGACAAGTTGCAGTCAATACAAACAATAATTAGTAGTTTCACACTGTGCAGGCTGGACTACATCTCTAATGTGAGCGTACAGCTTGCAATATATTAAAAGTATGAGGTTTACTGTAGTCATATTTATACAGATGCACTAGTTACATGAAAAGTTGGTTTGGTTAACATTCTTTTTCTGGGTATCGAAGCTTATGAGTAACAAGGTAGACGGACAAAGTATCAATTTTTTTAAACCTGTATGAAAAATCTGTGAGTGGTAAACCACTGCTTGAAAGAATATGATTTGTTGCTATCCCAGTTTTTTCGTTCTTTAATCCATCGGAAAAATTCTGTTTTTGTTATTGTTTCTTTCTTCTAGTATATGTAATAAAGAGTGGGTTCTATTTATACAAATAGACACGAAAACTAACCAACTAACATGGAATAGTAGTAAATAATTAGTTGTACCATGCATATTGTATTGTTTCAGAAAGCCTTAGCGAATCAAGACGGGTACAACGCGCCGTACACCCTGCTAATCGCTGGAGCGATAGCCGGTATACCAGCGGCCTCACTGGTCACGCCAGCTGACGTCATCAAGACTAGGTTGCAGGTAATGTTTTCAGAGTTTCTTAGATGTATGGTATTTTGACTGTTCAGTACTTAAGTCTGACTAAAAAGATTGTTAACTGGGGCCTTAGTACACTAATGCTTTTTGCAAAATATGAGTTCAATATCAAGATCAGCAATGGTCCCACCATTTTGTTGTGTTTGTGAATGACCTGGATGACCAATAAATGACAAATTTCACCATTGAAATCGGCAAAAGTGTCAAATTTCGCTTCAAAAATTTGTCACTAGACATCAACCCCCAACTTCACAATATTACTGATCTGATATTGAACTAATATTTTTAGATCACGTATCCCTAGTTTTCCTGATCCTGACAAACCACTGTCGCTTCATTGACACTCATACAGACTCGGCGATTATAGGTACTTCTAACGTCACCCTTTTCCAATATGGCATCTATTTGACTGTCATATGTCTTATGAGCTGCCTCCTACGTAACCGCCCTTCCACGTCAACCACATATATTCCCAATATTGATAGTTAACTCTACTTATTCATTACAGGTGATACCGAGACCCGGTCAAACGGTGTATAAGGGCGTAATCGACGCCAGCTCCAAGATCTATAGAGAAGAAGGCTTTCGCGCTTTCTGGAAGGGAACCCTAGGTATGTATTAGATTAACTATACAGCTGATTGATGGAAGTATTTAATTGAAGGTTAAATAGGAAATGAAGATTCATGATGCTTAATTATAATACTAAAAGTTTCATTATAAGGGTGAAATGGATGGTTATGTCATTCTAATTAAAAGATATATGAACCTGGAATTAATGGACACCTTGAACCCACGTGTTAACCAGATAGTCAGTACTCAATGTGACAGGTGGTAAACCATGTCGCCATTTACAAGCACTAACTATTACCTGTTCGACGAACAGGTAGGTTTCCTCACGATGTTTTCCCTCGTAAATGTGTTTTTATTACGAAAATGTACATAGAAATTCATTAAAATTCATTTCCGTTGGTACATACTCAAGCGGGATTTGAACCTTGTACCCACTGATACAGAGTCAAACCCCAAACAGCTGAGCTACGTCGAATTTTACTAAGCTACGTCGAATTCACGGAGCTAGAGATCGCGCCACATAAATTGGCAGTTGGAGGCGTCGCCACAGTCGCGTAATTCAGTGTTACCAGTAAACACGCCAAAACTAGCACTCACTGTGCCATACGGCTCGATACATTATAGGTTTCATTTGTAACGGTCTTTGGTTGCAGAGCTATAAACTCAAATAAAACAAATTAATATATCAAACTCAAAATATGTTTATTTAAAATAGGCCCTATCACAAGCTCTCTTTGAATGTTATCTTATGATCTAAGTATAAATTAAAAAAACTATTTCAAACATGATTAATAATTAACGGGACTTATCCTTCTTACATACATACATACACATCACGCCTGATTCCCTGTAGAGGGGTAGGCAGAAATCACGGAAACCCATTTGTCTCGATCCTGACAGACCACTTTCGCTTCATTGACATTCATACATCCTCTCATACACTCTCGGCGGTTATAGGTACCCCTAACGTCACCTTTTTTCAATATAGCGTCTATCTGACTGTTATATGTCTTATTAGGCCGGCCCCTACGTAACCGCCCTTCCACTTCACTCATATATATTCCTTTTGTCAATCTGCTATCATTCATCCGCATAACATGTCCAAACCATCGAAGCATGCTCTTTTCAATCTTAGTCACTACATCTTCTTTCAAACCGCAACCTTCCCTTATCACACTATTTTTAATTCTATCATTCAATGTTACTCCTAACATGCTTCTCAGTGACCGCATTTCGACGGCATTGATTCTACTTTCATGCTTCTTTTGCCATACCCAACTTTCACTACCATAAGTCAATGTTGGAACCAGCACAGCCCTATGAATAGCCATACGTGCCGATTGAGAAATCAACTGGCTACCCATAACACTATACATAGCCCCATTAATCTTATTACCTGCACACACTCTACGTTCAATATCTCCCTCACATTTTCCGTTACTAGTAAAAAGTGTTCCCAGATATACAAAATCATTCACTTGTTCGACTCTTTCATTATCTATGTCAATCTTGCACTCTGTCTTGCTAAGTCCCTCCATGACCATTACTTTCTTTTTATTTACATTAATTTTCATTCCTTTATTTTCATTCTTTATCCTTCTTATTATATATTACATATTATATTATGTGTTCCTTCACTCTGTCCGCAATAGACCGTTCAGTCTGTCCGACGTAGGCTTTCCTACAGCTGCAATCAATCTTATACACACCCTTATATCTTATATCATGAGTATAAATCGCGAATCTCTTAAAACTATTATTTCAAACATGGCACTGAGCATTGTCTTAACATATTTTTTACCGAGGTTAGATCAGCGGAGACCCTAGCTTGGAGAAGAACTAACAAGAAACTCAGGAAATCAATTTATTATAATCACCCTTAACAAACATAAAAATTACAAAGAGTGAGCAAAAAACACAACGCTGGTAATACTAAATTTACCTTTCATACAAAATAACACGCAATGGCGGAAACGTCAAATTTAGTTCCAAGTTTGCCTACTGCCAATTTATGTGGCGCGATCTCTACGTCGAATTCAATGAATATGAATGAGTATGATAATATGAATTTAATTTATAAAGACCAGTGTACTGAGCACTGATAGAAACCTAATTTGCCATAGCGTAGTTAAAATATCGCGAATGTACCGTGCCATAAGAATACCTTTAGAATCCTCATGTATTAGAGGTATTGACTGATATATTTATTTTGTTTCAGCCCGAGTGTGCAGATCCTCTCCTCAGTTTGGTGTGACGCTCGTCGCTTACGAAATCCTACAGCGTTTCCTATACGTCGACTTTGGTGGAACGTGAGTGTTACAAAGATTTATGTCATGCCGTACATCTTGTTCAAACGTAATGAGAGAAATGATATGTAATTTGTGGCCCATCAAGTGCATGTAATTTATGTATGGGTAAAGGTCCACAGATCGCCTATAAGTGTATAGAATGTATTTTGTGATAAGTGTGTATTATTGCAACATAATTTAAACTAATATTCAGTTAAATGAGTCATGTACGAGATTAACAACACCATACATATTATGTACATCTTCTTATCACCAGATAGGAATGGCCACAACTTATAAATATTACATACATACACATCACGCCTTATTCCCTGTAGAAGGGTAGGAGGATCGTGGGTCCCCATTTGTCCCGATCCTGACAGATCACTTTCGCTTCAATTACACTCATACATCTTCTCATACACACTCGGCGGGTATAGGTACTTCTAACGTCACCCTTTTTCAATATATCGTCTATCTCACTGCCAAATGTAATTATAAATATTCTTTATTTTATATCCCCAGTCGTCCAGCGGGCTCGGAGCAGGCTTACGGCAAGGACACTCCCAAGGCAGTGCAGCATCACATCGGCGGATACCAAGTAGCTATACCAGTTCTCACAGGCTTGGAAACTAAGTTCGGCATATCCCTACCTAGGTTTTCTCACGTCAAACTCGAAACACCTAAATGAAAGGAATAAACTAGAATACTAACTTTTAGGTCTCAATTGTGTGTTACAGAACAAAAAGGAGGTTTTGTTGGTAGTTTTTTGTACTTTTGTAAGGACAGTTGATTTTTCTGTTGGTTGAATTTTATTATGGAGTTTTGGTTTTTGACTAACTTGAACGGTTTTTTTAAGGTATAACCGAGACGATTTTTATCTTCATGGAAATTGGTAACGTAATTGTTTCTAATTTTTTGACTAAAGCAAGACAAAAGAAATATCTTTTAGGGATATAAAAAAATATATTTTTATTAGAAAAGTACCGTTGTTTTAAATATGACATTGCGATTTTCGCTACAAAATAATTAAAATTACATCGATCTTTCAATACAACATATATTGTATGTTTTTAAGATTTGTCTTGCACATAATCAATGATAGAACTTGATTGTATTGTCAAAGAAAAAAGTTGTTTTGTAACATGCATTACTAAAGATATTTTGCCAAATAATTGATGCAAATTACGTGTTATGGGTAACCATTACTACACATTATTTTTTAGGTTTTTTAAATAAAAAACGTGTTTTAAAGTACTTCCTACACAGCTAGGAAGGCGCTTCATTTTAATACGTAATTAGATAATCGATTGTTTAAAAGTTTTCAGCTCAAACCTAATTTGCATCATGACTTTCGCTTCCTATAAGATATTTTAAGCCAAAATATTAAATGTAGAACTGTAGTTCGTAAGCTACATCTTTAGTGCTTTGTTTCTGCTTTGTGTACTAATTTTTAATAACCAAGATCGTTAAGGAAATTATTATTGTGTAGACATGTAACTTGTATGTTTAGAATCAGTATATATATGACACCAGTACAAATATTCAGTTCAAATGTTTATTTATTTTAATACAAATGTATTAGCACGTAAAACTACTATATTAAAACGTTTTACGAGTAACTCTATTTATTTTTCTTAAACATATAGTAGAAAAAACGACTTTACAAAAGTTGGGTATATATTTGTTACTTTTATTTTTATTATTTGTAAACTAACGCTATTAATATTATTTGTTACTAATGTTACCAAGTAATTAGCTTCGAAAAGAGATTTTATGAAATTATTTTTGTTGAGATTTTATTTGCAGTTTGTATATTAATTCAATCAATCCACCGGGATATATTTTTCTATTATATTTTTTTAATAAAAAATCTTTTAAATAAACTCTTAAGAAAACTGTACAGCAATAGATATTACAAGTGCATTTAAGACAAATGTTTCTTTTGCATTTTTTCATCATTCAAATTACATACGTAAAAGGACCTATTTTT
Source organism: Leucoptera coffeella (assembly GCA_030578115.1). Classification (NCBI taxonomy): domain Eukaryota; kingdom Metazoa; phylum Arthropoda; class Insecta; order Lepidoptera; family Lyonetiidae; genus Leucoptera; species Leucoptera coffeella. Next base: position 224,764 of record JAMBLF010000451.1, on the reverse strand, counting down.
TGTAATCATATTATCAGTCCTTTGATTAAATATGACACAGTAAGACAAATATGGCTTTTGTAAAATAAAACAGCTGCTAAAATAAGACATATCATTGTATAAAGCTATTGTAAGTAATGCACAGAAAGGAAATTATTTATTTGGGACACAGGAACAACACAAAATAAATATACTATAAACGTAAGAAAAAACTTCACTTAGATTTGCAATCGTGGCTAATAATATGCTATCTATACCGATTCGATTGATCCATTTAGATACATATAAAAAACTGGTATTATTGGGAACTACAAGTCTTAATCAATTGAATTCACTCTTAATATGTATATCCCAAGAAATGACAATCTGACAAATTTTTAGAAATGTCAACAGTCCGTAGGTTTATTATGTAAAACCTACTAGATATTTGTAAAAAATGAAGCTTAGTGATTGCAGAATAAACTTTAAAAATTGTTTAAAATGATGCTCATTTCATTATGCAATATAACTTATTTGATCACGAATTATTTTGCTCAGAAATACAGGTGTTGTGATTTTTATGCTTGTTTTAAATTGTCACGTTATATAAGAGTCATCTTCTACATAAGTAGGTACATATAAATGACTGTATAACATGTAATATAATTAGTAGTAATGTATGCTCTAAACGAAGTTTTCGCTTTATTTTTAAAATGTTTATAAACCAAAAGTTCAATTCTTCATTTGGAGACATGTTTGAATAACTCCAATCTTCTGTTAAGTCTATATTTTTATTTATACTATGTTTATTTTTTAATACTTTGCGACTTCTCACTTTTAAAGTTCTGAGTATACGCACATATTTTTGTTTTTTTTTTTCTAATACGTGTAAATCGACGACTTGTTGAAAGAACCTTAATATATAAATTAGAGTTGTTCGTAAATTATTTTGTGCTGCAAAATAAAAAAGCAATGATTGTTTAATTTGTTTTTTTTTTCTTCACGATTTTTATACAGCCTGTGACTATCCCACGAGATTCGCCATTACCACATCAACGAATCGTTTCTATACCCACCTTAACCTCGCCCTTACCTAACCAGAGATATTCTGCATGTAACGTGATGAGTGGTAAGCCGTGTCGCCATTTACAAGTATTGGATATTACCTTTTCTAAGAAATAGGAAATCTAAAGTTATTCCTCTCATCATTTTTTGTATTGCTATAATGTATGTAGAAAATGAGAATACTTCATTTCCATAGGCACAGTCTCAGGCTCAAAGGCAAACGCCCCAACGATTGAGTTACACATTTTCATAATAATCCATCGTCTTACAATAAACAAAACATTTGGTATCTATTATGTCAAAATTGACTATTGTTATTATATATAAAACTCATTATGAAAAAGAATTCATTGACACGGAATATATATGAGCGAAGTGGAAGGACGGTTACGTAGGGGCCGGCCTAATAAGACAATTATATAACAGTCAGATAGACGCTATATTGAAAAAAGGTGTACCTATAACCGCCGAGTGTGTATGAGAAAATGTATGAGTGTCAATGAAGCCAAAGTGGTCTGTCAGGATCAGGACAAATGGGGATCCATGATCTCTGCCTACCCCTCTACAGGGAATCAGGCGTGATGTGTATGTATGTGAAACTCATTATGTAGAAAATTTATGTGACAATGAAGATGACTGACTATTAAGAACAAACTTGGATTATAATTATTCGTGTTTCTACGAGTAATATTTAACTGCCCAGCTCGTCTTAAAACTCAAAATGGCACGTGTTTTACAAAAACGCCCTTTAAAGTGGGTGATAGACGTACGTACTTAAAGTACGCGATTTTTAAGATCGCGAACTTACTCGACTCGACGTTAGTGACACACGTGAAGCTTACTCATTCTGTGTTTCGATGTCTTCCACAGAAGAAGCTTTGTGTTATTTAGGAATCATATCGTATTACATTTTAAAAACTAAAAAAATAGACGAAGTCGGAAAGTGTGGGTAAAGAAATGGCTTACAAAAAGAGAGCGTTTATCACATGTAAATTTAATAATAATAATAATAAGCTTTATTCATAAAAACACATTGACATACACAGACAGTAAAATTAAAAAAAAACACTCATTTTGAGAAGTTTCTGAATGAAAATTAACAAAAAATGCAATTTAAATCTCAAGTATCGATGCTCAAAACACGAATGACAAGCGTGCGCATCCACGGACTGCTGAAACAAAATGGTAGTTTGCGGCTCGCAGTGCTGCCACACGCACGAGCCAAGACGAGCTACGAGCAAGATTTCAAACCTGTTGGATCGCCGACAATTTTGCGCGGCGGTTTTAAAGTACGCGTACTTACGGTGACACACAAGCGAAAAAGGTCGTCGAGCCATAAGTACGCGTACTTGCTCGTACGTCTATCACCCCTTTAAGTGTGAAAACTTCCTGTCGAATGAGAGAAAACATAGGATCGAATAAATCAATGATAATTATATCTATGGAATAAACCATGAATAAACAAAATAGAGTACCCGCCACATAAGGTGGCAGTTGGAGGCGTCGCCACAGTCGCGTAATCCAGTGTTGCCAGTAAACACGCCAAAACTAGCACTCACTTTGCCATACGGCTCGATACATTATATTGAGGTTTCATTTGTAACGATCTTTGGTTGCAGAGCTATAAACTCAAATAAAACAAATTAATATACCAAAGTCAAAAGTCAAAATATTTTTATTCAAAATAGGCCCTATCATAAGCTCTCTTTGAAAGTTATTTTATGATCTAAGTACAAATTAAAAAAACTATATATTGACAAAAGGAATATATATGAGTGAAGTGGAAGGGCGGTTACGTAGGGGCCGGCCTAATAAGACATATATGTAACAGTCAGATAGACGCTATATTGAAAAAAGGTGACGTTAGGAGTACCTATAACCGCCGAGAGTGTATTAGAGAATGTATGAATGTCAATGAAGCGAAAGTGGTCTGTCAGGATCGGGACAAATGGGGATCCGTGATCTCTGCCTACCCTTCCCCTCCCTTTACAGGGAATCAGGCGTGATGTGTATGTATGTATGTAAAAAAACTATTTCAAACATGGCACTGAGCATTGTCTTTACATATTTTTTACCGAGGTAAGATCAGCGGAGACCCTAGCTTGGAGAAGAACTAACAAGAAACTCCGGAAATCAATTTATTATAATCACCCTTAACAAACATAAAAATTACAAAGAGTGGGCAAAAAACACAACGCTGGTAATACTAAATTTACCTTTCATACAAAATAACACGCAATTGCGGAAACGTCAAATTTAGTTCCAAGTTTGGCTACTGCCAGCTTATGTGGCGGGATCTCTAATCTAGTTCACATTAGAGTACCCGCCACATAAGGTGGCAGTTGGAGGCGTCGCCACAGTCGCGTAATCCAGTGTTGCCAGTAAACACGCCAAAACTAGCACTCACTGTGCCATACGGCTCGATACATTATATTGAGGTTTCATTTGTAACGATCTTTGGTTGCAGAGCTATAAACTCAAATAATTAATATACCAAAGTCAAAAGTCAAAATATTTTTATTCAAAATAGGCCCTATCATAAGCTCTCTTTGAAAGTTATTTTATGATCTAAGTACAAATTAAAAAAACTATATATTGACAAAAGGAATATATATGAGTGAAGTGGAAGGGCGGTTACGTAGGGGCCGGCCTAATAAGACATATATGTAACAGTCAGATAGACGCTATATTGAAAAAAGGTGACGTTAGGAGTACCTATAACCGCCGAGAGTGAATGAGAGAATGTATGAATGTCAATGAAGCGAAAGTGGTCTGTCAGGATCAGGACAAATGGGGATCCGTGATCTCTGCCTACCCCTCTACAGGGAATCAGGCGTGATGTGTATGAATGTATGTAAAAAAACTATTTCAAACATGGCACTGAGCATTGTCTTTACATATTTTTACCGAGGTTAGTTCACCAACCATTTCGGCTGCTCAAGATGCCACGTCATAAAGACCACGACCGCTCTGATAAGAGCGTAACGATTGAGAAGAAGAAGTTCAGCGGAGACCCTTGGAGAATAACTAACAAGAAACTCCAGAAATCAATTTATTATAATCACCCTTAACAAACATAAAAATTACAAAGAGTGGGCAAAAAACACAACGCTGGTAATACTAAATTTACCTTTCATACAAAATAACACGCAATGGCGGAAACGTCAAATTTAGTTCCAAGTTTGGCTACTGCCACCTTATGTGGCGGGTACTCTATTTTTTTTCGCGGTGGTGACTGACAGTTGTTATAAATATACAATTTAATTATTAGTCAAAAAGGCGCCGAAAAGTATGATTGATATAATTTCCTTTATTTAATTGAGATTGCAGATAATTATCATTAAATGTGTAGCCAACATGCTATTGCCGTTTTGAATTTATATGGTACTATAAGTTCATGTTAGTGAAGACGAGCACTATACGTGGCATAGGCAGTTTGATTGAATCAAAATAACAGTATGAATAAACAAAAAAAAGTTTTATAATAAAAAATAACTTAGAGTACCCGCCACATAAGGTGGCAGTAGCCAAACTTGGAACTAAATTTGACGTTTCCGCCATTGCGTGTTATTTTGTATGAAAGGTAAATTTAGTATTACCAGCGTTGTGTTTTTTGCCCACTCTTTGTAATTTTTATGTTTGTTAAGGGTGATTATAATAAATTGATTTCTGGAGTTTCTTGTTAGTTCTCCAAGGGTCTCCGCTGAACTTCTTCTTCTCAATCGTTACGCTCTTATCAGAGCGGTCGTGGTCTTCATGACGTGGCATCTTGAGCAGCCGAAATGGTTGGTGAACTAACCTCGGTAAAAATATGTTAAGACAATGCTCAGTGCCATGTTTGAAATAGTTTTTTTACATACATACATACACATCACGCCTGATTCCCTGTAGAGGGGTAGGCAGAGATCACGGATCCCCATTTGTCCCGATCCTGACAGACCACTGTCGCTTCATTGACATTCATACATTCTCTACTACACTCTCGGCGGTTATAGGTACTCCTAACGTCACCTTTTTTCAATATAGCGTCTATCTGACTGTTACATATATGTCTTATTAGGCCGGCCCCTACGTAACCGCCCTTCCACTTCACTCATATATATTCCTTTTGTCAATATATAGTTTTTTTAATTTGTACTTAGATCATAAAATAACTTTCAAAGAGAGCTTATGATAGGGCCTATTTTGAATAAAAATATTTTGGCTTTTGACTTTGGTATATTAATTTGTTTTATTTGAGTTTATAGCTCTGCAACCAAAGATCGTTACAAATGAAACCTCAATATAATGTATCGAGCCGTATGGCACAGTGAGTGCTAGTTTTGGCGTGTTTACTGGCAACACTGGATTACGCGACTGTGGCGACGCCTCCAACTGCCACCTTATGTGGCGGGATCTCTATTTATTGTAATCGAAATTCATTCGTTTTGTGAATTTACTCAATATTCCCTCCTAATTTTAACTTAATTTAGAAATTCTTTACTAGTTTGGTATTTAATATCAGCATTTTAAGGTTGAAAATGGCCGCTTTGGCATTTAAAGTGAAAAGCAGGAAAGGACAACAAATTCTCAAAGAGTTGACCTCTGATAGCACTGTAGGTGAACTAAAGGCTTTTTTATCGAGTATATCAGATATTCCGCCTGAAAATGTGTGTGTTTTATGTGGCTATCCCCCGAAACCTGTAGACGTAACAAACGATGACAAAACTATCGCAGAAATAGGACTAAAAACTGGTGAGACTTTGATAGTTGAAGAAAAGGTAGCTTCTAATGAAAAAAAGATAGTAATAAAGGATTCTAATCAACTGCCCCCTAAGGAGCCGAAGAATGGAGTTCTCTCACATGAAATGCTAGCTCCAATACGCCCTGGCATATTAATGAAGAAAGTTGTACCCTCAGATAACTCATGCTTATTTACTAGTATAGGTAAGATATGATGTCATTTAACTACTATTGTTGAAATCTAACTTTAAGGACGAGTCATTGCTTCTATTGTTTTTATACTTGTAAGAAGATTGAATGTTTATTATTAACATAAATGAAAACATTCAGGAAACTTAACTGTCTAAAGTCGTCACGACAAAACTTTTAAGACACACAAAAACCACTTTTCCAATAGCCAATATTCAACATGACAATTTCATTGGCAAATAATGAGATAAACTATCACCAATATTCCATTTCAATGTTTTACCTATATTAGGTACTTGTTACTTTAACTTAAAAGCTACATATTATATTCTGTCTTAGACATCTACATTTGTAGTCGATAATATGAAGGTCTATGGCTACTCTCATCCTACAAGTAATACTGAAAATGAACACTAGCTATTATTTGATTATAAAAAATGGTGATACATTAATCTAGGGCCACTCCTAGACCACTATGAATTCATTAGTGTAAATAACATTGATTTGTTCACTAAATAATAATAAAGTGATAGTTATCAATTGGTATTGGTGATTAATTTCTGCTCTTCTTAATTTTGCTTGTAATTCTATCCCTACCACTTAATCTAACCTGTACTAGTTTTCTTTTGTGGGGTGCGTTAGCATAAATCTGCAAATATGCAGGTTTTCTATAAAAGTCTTAAACTCTTATTTTAACCAGATATGTCATAATTTACAAGCACTGACCTGTTTTCAGGAATAGATAGGTTACCTTATAATTGTTTCCAATGAAGCATTTGGTGCATTTTACTAAAATATTGGTTTTGTGATAAACAGAAAAGTCCATTTTCTTGTGTAGCATCTGGAGTTTGAACCACTGATACAGGTCCAAGCTCAACTGACCAAATTCGGATTTGAGAAACCTTGAGTAGCAATAAAAACAGCCTCTTCACTAGATATTTACCTTTAAAAAGCTAATATTGAACTTAATTATATATTTTCAGGTTTTGTCCTAAACGGCAAAGTAGACACAAGTTCGCACATAATGATGCGACAGATTATAGCAATGGAAGTGTCGAGCGACTTAGAAACATATAATGAGGGAATGCTCGGGAAACCCAACCCTGACTATTGTAATTGGATCATGCAACCCAGTTCTTGGGGTGGTGCTATAGAGGTAAGGAGTCAATAAATGAACAAAGACTCAAGTCGAAACCTTTTTCAGGGTGTTTAGAATCTCAGAACACACAATCTTGCTGAAACTCTACTTCCAATGAGATTGGCAGAGACTATGGATGGCCACTAGGAAAGATCCTGACAAATCTCTCTTGCTTCACTCACACCTATTAAACTTCTCATACATGATCTTCTTTTCTATTTAGGTGACATTATTTTTACGTTAGTATTGTTATGTTAGTTTTACTTTAGTATTAGTTAACTGATTAACAGTTAGAGTGAAGGAAAACATGTTTAGTATGCATTGTTAACAACCATCCATGTAAATGGTCAATTGTAGAATGGCAATAAACTAACTATACACACGTCGCCTTGGTTAGTTATGTGTTTAAAAATGGCTTAGAGTGACCAAAGTGTGACTATAATAACTTTGAACTTACCTTACTACGACATACATAACAACACACCTGATTCCCTGTAGAGGGGTAGGCAGAGATCACAGATCCCTATTTGTCCTGATTGTGACATATCTCTTTCGCTTCATTGACACTCATACCCCTTCTCATACACACTCGGTTGTTATAGGCACTTCAAATTCACCCTTTTAATTTCAATATGACATCTATCTGACTGTCATAAGTCTTATTGGGCCAACCCCTACTTAACCGCCCTTCCACTTCATTCACATGTATTCCTTTTGTCCATCTACTATCATTCATCCGCATAACATAATCTAACATCTTACCACTAATATTAATAATGAAGTGTATGTTTGCAATATTATATGTGTAACTAACCCTCTTTATTTTCAATCATTCCAGGTAGCGATTCTTTCTCGATTTTACGGAATAGAGATGGCAGTAGTAGATACTTTGAATGCGATTATAAATAGGTTTGGAGAAGACAAGAATTATGGAAACAGAGTGTTTCTACTCTTTGATGGAGTCCATTATGATCCCTTATATTTGGAACAGGCTGACGTAAGTATATTATTTTATAATGAGCTTAAATATACTTTAATATAGAATGTAATTCTACCAGCCTTGTTTCCCTTCATGTTATAAAAGTTGACGAAGGAATTAGGGGTGAATGAAATTGATTCGCTTGATACTGGTTTTCAATATTTCATATCTATGCCATAAACCCTTGGCTACTCAGGGATGGAATTATATTAATAAGCAGCCTTCCTTCCCGGTATATTGAAAAGCGAAGACTGAGATCTCGAGAATGAAATGTTCTGGCACCATTAATAAATAGCAAAAGTTTCGTTCATTTGCCAAGATTCTAGAAAATTTGAGATTATAAAGCTTAGAAAGATGTGTGTGTGTCATCATCATCGTCATGTTATGTATTTACATATGTGATTATTAAAACATTATATTAAATTTCCAGGGCGGAATACAAACAGTATTCCCGAGTGAAGACATGGAAATATACAGAGAAGCGGAACAGTTAGCGAAGGAAGCGAAATCAGCTAGACAATATACTGACCTGAACAAATTCACCCTTAGATGCCTAGTCTGCAACAAACAATTCACGGGGCAGTTAGAAGCACAAAAACATGCTAAGGAAACAATGCATACGAGCTTCGGCGAAGTTTGAGGTTTATTTTGATGGTTTATATAAGGAATTGGTAGGTTGGGCTCAAATTTTTTATTCTTGTTTGTATTTATACCTACAGTACTTGGTTTGATTTGAATGAGATGAATTTAGGCATTCTAGCTATATGTACAGTGTCTGAAACCGCAATGTAATTTTAAAATCCTTTGCAAACATACATATATTAGGAACATGAACTTCAGAATTCTACTTAAGGCCGATGGATCAACGGCTTGTAAAAATGCTAAAATATCTACTGTCATACGTTGCAATAGGACCTCTGTATTGAACCATTCGGAAAGTTTTAAGTTGTTTGACATTGTCATGAAACGTCATGAGAATTTTGGTATTATTCCTGTAACAGACCATTCAAATAGGATAGTTGAAGCACCGAAAAATGCCTAAATTGTCTTAAATTTTGCCGACTTATCGTCTAAAGAAATAAATTCATCAAAAACTTACACCAACCTCTAACGAAATGCCGAAATGGCACCTAGTTTTATTGTATTAAGGTCCTAAATTAAAAAGTCTTAGTTTGTATCCTTATTAATGTATAATTTCCCTCAAAGATTGTTATTATTTGTATTTATTGCTCCTACATTGCCCGTGTTATGAACATATTTATTAACAGTTTCCTTTTTAGGAAAGTAATCAATAATGTAAATATTTCAAGTACTTTTATCGAGCTGCATGCAAGTTTCCTATTGCTTAGGGTTGAATAACAGCGATTGTCAGTCATTTATGTACACAGAGATTTAACGAATAAAGTATTTATCTTATGTATAATACAGAGTTTTTATTTCTATACAAACCCTACTTATTGACCTCCAAGTTGTTAGTAATTTTAATTACCAGTAATGGTCGCTGGCTTATCACCTGTTATTATATAATATACAAGCAATATCAAATAACTTGGCGCATTTTTATTTTTTAAGAAGTTTTGACATGAAACATAGATGGTGCTGTAATTGTAATTTGATTTGTATAATATATTCTTCGCTCCTATTAGTAGCAGGGTGATGTTATATAGTCTAAAGCCTTCCTCAATAAATGGTTTATCTAACGCAAAAAGAATATTTGAATTCGAACCAGTAGTTCCTGAGATTAGTGCGTTCAAACAAACAAACTTTATAATATTAGTATAGATAAAAGGATTTTTTTGTAATATATCATGAAATTATGACATGTCGTAGCTGGCGAACAAGGGACTAGGGGTCAATGGAATCTGTTGGGCGATGGGCTAGCAACCTGTCACCAATGTTCGACATGACATCACAACCTCAATATTCATGCTAAAAAGTGAGGTTGGAGATTTTATCGTTTCCAAGGTTCTTTCCACCCATAAAGGGATGAGAGGCTGAATGTATATGTATGTATGAAAATATGATAATACTATTATTATAAGTAACAGGTAATAGTTAGTGCTTGTAAATGGCGACATGGCTGACCACCTGTCACATTGAGTACTGACTATCTGGTTAACACGAGTTCGAGGTGGCCATAGAATTACTACCTTCGCAATTGCGGATATGGACACCTGAACCTCTGACTACCGCAAGGGTTAATGGTCGTGAATATAAGTGACCCTTACTCTAAAAACTGGCTCTGAGACAAATAGTACTGTATTTAGGTACGTCCTAAACTAGTATCACTACATAGTATAAAACAAAGTCGCTTTCTTTGTCCCTATGTCTCTTTGTATGCTTAAATCTTTGAAACTACGCAACGGATGTTGATGCGGTTTTTTTAATAGATAGAGTGATTCAAGAGGAAGGTCTATATGTATAATAACATCCATTAAATAGTGGAGTAGGTTTTATATTTTATACCCGTGCGAAGCCGGAGCGGGTCACTAGTTGTTAATAAAACAATGCTTTATATTCCTTAAAACTTTATTAAAAATAAGGAATCTGGAGTTTCAACATTTGAGCTATTCTTATTGTTACGAACACTACCTACAATAACATCTACTCTAACTCACATTGCAGTGATATAAAATATGCGTATAATATAAGTACTTATTATTTTATTACGATGAACACATAACATACTGCGTTCTCTATTTCACAGGTTTCTACTTTAAATCTAACTTTATATTGTCTTTTGATTACATAGAATACCAAAGAGTTCCTTTAGGACATTTCCGAAGTTAGTATTATAAAAAATAAAACACATTAATGAAACATTTAAAAAAACAACTTAAAAAACATTTAATATAGATGTGGATTATAATAAAAAAAATATTATTAATAAACGTAGTATGATTAGTATTTAAAAAATAAACTATTTTTCTGTAAAATGTAAACGTGAATACATAAGTACAAATGTATATGATATTTTTTCTTTAAAGGTATTTATAGACCTTGCAAAATGCTCTGTGACTTTTTATGAATATTAAAGATGGATACTATCGTTACAAAGTAAAAATATGGCACAAAACTTTGGTTTCGGATTTTAATTGCTAGATCTACCAAAACCATACTTAAATATATTATTGGAATATCCTATGACATATTACATTTAAGGACTTCACTACATCTAAAATTATTAAGAATTAAGATCACAATATTTACAAATTATCAGTCCACTAAATAAATTTTTAAAAACATCTACACATGGCAATCTTATAAGATCCTACAAGATGATAAAAATAATATTCCTCAAAGAAAAGGAAACAAAAATTTGTTAGATGATAGAGTGCCAATCAACAAACAAAAATAGATATCTATTTTATTAAACACTTAATTGTCTAGAGATATGATTTGGGTTTGACAAAATAACTCAATGAGTTTACTTACTTTCTACATCATCAAACTACTGCTGAATTAAAATTGTGGTAGCAAACTTTTCGTGAATTCATAGTTTCATAAACAGGATTGCATCTTTTTATATAGCGTTAATGTAAACAGTCAATAGGTTGTCAGTTTTGCAATCATGATACTGTAATTATTCTTTTTATAACTCAGAATACCTCGGTAAATAAATTGCACTTCTTTTGAACAAAGACAAAGAAACTTTATATGTTACACATGCGTAAATAGAATTACAATTCTTACAATTAGTCTCAGCATTGCCTGCCTCTTCTGGCGTACAATATTGTATTTCGATTAAAAACCAAAATAACTTAAATTTTCGCTTAACAAACTCACTAATTACTAAGCAATCTTTGGGGGCCCGTAGCTACAAGCTGTAATCACCAAACCTACACAAAACAAACTAAAAGGAACCTAAGTCACATCTCTAGACAACTTAGCCTTTCAATACCGGAACGATTTGCGTATCACCCGATTGGATAGAGTCCTGTGCTTCGATTTTTGTCACGCTGTCTTCGACCTCCAAACAAAATGGGGAATGGACTTGTGCGCTCGTCTCCCAATAATAGAAGGAGGTATCCTTTCATCTTCCTCTTCATCTTCTTCGCCTTCAGAACTGTCTTCTCCACTCCACACTTCAGGCTTCACCGCTTGGTAGGAAGCTGAGAAGCCTTTGAACATTATGGAGTCGTCTGTCCGGAAACGTACTAGCAACGCTTCGCTCGTTGATACTATTTCTGGTGGCATCTAAAACAGAAATACAAGATACTCAGAAATTTAATTTGGTAACATTACGATAAAGTTTGGCAGTCCGAAAAATATTCTGTATAGAAAAGCAGACATAATCTGAGTCGTCAATTATAATCCATTTACATAGTCATACATATACATAAGCCCTTTGTATTGTGGCAGACTAGTCAGAGGCTTGAGTGCCCAGCTCCGAAATTTCGAGGGCACAATTCAGTCGCTCTTGGCATATTAAATTATCTATACTTATACATATACATTACACAGTTTGGAATAGGTAGAATCTTTATTATTGCTATTGGAGTTATATGCCATAAATATACGTGACATTTTTTAACTTCCAAAAACCAGTTTCGTATATTAAGCAAAGTTTCTTTAACTTAACAGATTCTACACTAACCTTAGTACCACAGAACGTGCCATAGCTCCCAGTACTGCCTTCCAAGCCGCCGAATATCTGCACAAAGTCATAGTCGCAGTCCGCCTGGGGTTCCAACTCAAACGTGAGGAAAGTCAGCCTCACGAACCAGCCGAGAGGAGCCACGATACTCCAGTCACAATCCGCTCGAGCTTCGTAGGAATCGTCACCGTATCTTGCATGGGAGTACAGGTGTTGTACGTTTTCTGTAGCGGAGAGGTAGCCCCCACATGCTGTAAGAAGAACGGTAGTAAAAACCTATTTGAATCAGTCTGGGTTAGGCGTATCAAAAGAGTAAAAGTATGCAAAATATCAGTTCAATATCTGTAATAGTGAGAAGTTGGTAATGGATGTCTAAAAGTGACAAATATCGCCATTTTTAAGCAAAATTTGTCACTTTTGGTGATTTCAATGGTGAAATTTCACTTTTGGATATCCACTACCAATTTCACACTATTATTAATCTGATATTGAACTGCGTTGATGGTAAAACCCATCAGGGGACTAAGTGCCCTGATTATTGCAATGGTTTGTGGTTCGAGAAAATCACTTAAATCACAATAAGCTCTCATCTTGACTGAAACGAATGAACTGGAATTAAACTTGATCATTTCTAAACTACATAATAATAATACACGTAAAGATATTTGTAACTATAAGGTACTTGAAGGGTCTATCTTAAGTTATAATCAAGTTTTAATGCGAAATTTTTCTGCACAGTGAAAATCAATTGTTAACAAGTCCTCCCAAGAACATAATTGTTTGCCACCCGTTCCTGAAATTACAAATTAAAACCAAAACTCAGTGTACCAAAAACAATCACTTACCAGTAGAATGCGTAGCCAAGAATCCTTTCCTCTGCACCGAGGCATCAGACTTGAACACCACATACATCTGGTTCTGAGAAGACACCACTGGGTGAGGCAATTTACTGCCGCAGAATTTGCCCATGAATTTATCGTCTGGAGAGGTCCCGTCGTAGATTATCACGTGGTCGTAGGCACATTCCTAAAATAATTAAAGTTTGAGATGCCTTTCATTGAGGTTAGGTCCCGTGCTAGCTGGGACGTAAAAAGAATGATAAGATGCCGTTCTTTCCGGCATGTCGAATCTATTGGGCGATGGGCTAGCAATCATCACTAATGTTCCATATGACATCACTATTCGTGCTAATAAGCGACCAAGGAGATGTTTTCATGTCTGCAAAGTTCTGTCCACCCCGAACGGAATTAAAGAGATTAAAAAATGTATATGTATGTAAAGGTTACAGGTCAGTTTTGGTAAAGAACTCTGAACTAGATCGATTTGTACAGGTCCTAGGAGCTAAATAAAGGTTGGTGGCTAATGGAATCTATTGCAAATGCTCTAGTTACGTTTTACGAATACCCCAAATTAATGCTGAAGAGAAAATGACACCAGATTCTGATAATCTGATCACACGAGACTCCGATGAACGAACTTTTGGGGTAAAAAATGGAAAAGAAATTTGATGATAGGCTTACCTGATGAGGTTCCAGCTCGAACACATTAAACAACAGTTTGATGCGATGACCAGGGGTTGTGGAAAATTGCCAAACACAATCTTTTCTTGACGGATATGTCTTTGGATAGTTCGGACTGGAAAGGAAAAGAAAATCTTTAAAACACAACCACGCTTGTTAACCCTGACGAAGGTTGATAAGGTTGTATTATGGGGAACAAAAACTTAACCAGTTTAGGTGTACCAAAGGATTACTTCAGGATAATCATGGCGATTCCTGCCTATGTAGCGATAGATAGAACTCTCGGCCAGTACACGGCAAAACGAAAACTAACCTATCACGTGATTGGTATAACATTTGTATCACGTGGTCATTAACACAATTACGGAGATAAACACAACCATTTTCAACTAGCCCAATATAAACAATCATTATCTGGCACTGGGCAAAAAATCCTGAAAGCCGGAGTTTCTTGTTGGTTCTTCTCCGAGCTAGGGCTTCCGAACCAACGGTAGAACTTAAATGCTGAGAGACAACCAGTGTCAGGCAAATGTTTTGACTTTCAATGAATTTACTGTACTTGTACTTATGTTCAATAAAAACATTTGACTTTGACTTTATCATAGAATGTTTCTATTTTCCTACACTCAAACAAAAAGAATACAATACATATGCATCAATCACATCATACCTAACAATAGTTCCATGCGGCTGCGTGACATCATGCTTGCATCCCCCCTCCTTACAGTCCAGCTTGTTGGCGTGCAAAGTGAAGCCATTGTGACAGGAGCACTCAAAGCCTCCCAGAGTATTGTGGCACTCATGCTGGCAACCTCCATTGTTCTCTGCACACTCGTCCACGTCGAAGTAATAGGCTGCTGCAAAGCCTGAGCGATGGACTGAAGTGTCTGAAGAAAACTGGAAGAAAATATAATAATAATATCTTTATTGAGACATCCACATCAATTACATACAATAGAAAGCCACAGAGCCGCCGATTTTCAGTTAGCAGCCCACAGAGGGTAGATTTATAATTTAACGTAAAATAAATAAACTTGCGATATTAAAAAAAAGCGAAATATTAAAATATATTACAGTGAATATTACACGAAATAAGTACATAAATACTGTAGGTGCTAGAGGCGAGAGTAGTGAACGGCAATATGTTGTATGAACTAGTGGTTCCTAGGTTACTTTTTAATTATTAGGAGGATTATGCTGGCTATAATGAAATATTGGATTGGCTTTATAAGTCACAGCTGATCTGTAATTAAAGTCAACTTTACCACAAGTAAATTATTCGCCTACTGGTTCAGCAATCACTGATTGAGTGACAGATTAGTTGGCCAATAAAATGCTTATAATAAAATATGTAACTATCTTTAACGACATGATAAAACATAAAAAGGTGATTCCAATGCACCAAAGGAAAACAAAGTGGTTACTAACTTCTTAAATAATAAAGAAATTATAAAATAACTCTCCCTTTATGACTCTTAAAAAATGATCACGACAGTCATCTCACCTGTACCCTCAAGATGTTTCCATCAGAAGTGACAGGCTTGGGCAGATCAGGGCCACAGTAAGCTCCATGTCGCCTCAACACGTCATCTCCCAACTTTGAATGAACGGTCACACTGTCATACTCGCATTCCTGAAAATATTGGGATACTATGTAGCTTAAGTTTAAGAGCGCCAATGAAATGTAAGTGATCGGTCAGGATCGGGACAGATGGGGATCCGTGATATCTGCTTACCCCACTACAGGGAATCAGTTGTGATGTTACTGTTGTCTGTATCTTTCATATGTCTTAAAAAGAAATATATCCAAGAATTGTACGTCTATGTTTATTTAAGCCGGAGTTTCTTGTTGGTTCTTCTCCGAGCCAGGGCGTCCGAACCAACAGTAGAATTTTAATGCTAAGAGACAACCAGTATCAGGCAAATGTTTTGACTTTCAATGAATGTACTGTACTTGTACTTATGTTGAATAAAAACATTTGACTTTAAGATTTTTCATGACATAAAGCTTATATTAAGATCTATATATATAGCTTATTATATTAGAGACCAAGATTCTAATTTGACTGTCCAAACACATGTTCTTAAACTATATAATGTCTAGAAACCAACCTGCTGGTACATATGGCTGCCTTCCAGATCAAAGTGAGTGAAGTTAAGAGTGATCCGGTGCTGAGGAGGGGCAATGATCTCCCAAAGGCAGTTCTTCGCTGGAGGATACAGATCAGGGAATGATGGCGAGGTGATGGTTCCGTTGGGAGCGTACAACACTCCGCCGCAGGCATCTGTGGAAGAATAAAAGTGAATGCTGAAAAGTTAAAATTACTATGTAGAACTGAAGAAAGATTTTACCTAGTATTGAAACGTTAATGTTTGTAGTTAATGTTACTAAATAATACTAAATTGTTTGGGTCAAATCCATGAAAACATATCATGGAATTATATAAACATAGCAATTTGTAAACGAACTACAATAGAATTTACAATCAACCACCCAAATGAACCAGATAATAACAAATGTTTTTGTAAGAGTCGAGTTTTCAAACATACGAAGTCTAATTCTACGTATGTTAGGAAAGTCTTGAATCTTTGAAACTAATACCTACCTACACACTGAAGTAGTATCCGAAACTGATAGAAAAAACAATCGTGGAGCTGACGGACATTCTTCTAATCAATTATCGAAACATTCTCTACTTGAATTTCAAAAACTTTACGTTAAAGTGACTATATCATTTAAAATTTCTACCAGCTCTATCGCCACTTTACAACATCAGCTACTCATAATTTCAGAACTATTAGTTACTCTACAACCAACTTCAATAAATGACGAGCAACTTTTCAAGAGGGCTCAAACATTGTGTCTAAAGGTCTATTATTTGGAATTACTTTCGCATCGTTTGCCGTCCGAATGGAGCTCATAGCCGATTTCGCAGGAGCATTCATATCCTCCCAAAGTGTTGACACAGGAGTGACTGCAACCGTGTTCGATGGAGGCACATTCGTCGAACTCTTTCATGAAGGTTGCGGAGAAACCTGCTTTTTGGACCGTGCCGTCCGACTCGAAAATCACGAGCAACTTGTTCGTTGTTGACCTGGGGGTGCAGAAAATGGTAATTAGTGTACAGTGAAAGAGCATTATATTGTATGAATATTTACTAAGTTATTTGATAAATATATTTACGCTTCCACATCACAAACATTACCTTTGACATCAGCCACTGACTACCTTTTGGAGTTATTATTAAACCTTTGTTCCTGGAGAGGTTCTTGCCCTCAAAGTCCTCACAACCCCCCCATACTAATCCAAAAAATATCATTTTAAATGTTCTTGTTTACAAAGAATTATTTATTTATTAATAATAGTATACTATTACAGGTTAATACCGAATGCGTATACATACATTATATAATTAATAAATCATGACTAAGTCAAATGATTTTATTACGGTTTTGGCGAACTCATCTGATTTTGTTAGTTTGCTTTTAGGTACAGCCATATCATAAAGCCACTTATGGCGCTCTACGCTCCATAAGGGATCAAACATACATACAGATCACGCCTGATTCCCTGTAGAAGGGTAGGCAGAGATCACGGATCCCAATTTGTCCCGATCCTGACAGACCACTTTCGCTTCCTTGACATTCATACATCTTCTCATACACTCTCGGCGGTTCACCTAACGTCACCTTTTTCAATATAGCGTCTATCTGACTGTTATATGTCTTATTAGGCCGGCCCCTACGTAACCGCCCTTCCACTCCACTCATATAATATGTTCCCTTTGTCAATCTGCTATCATTCATCCGCATAACATGTCCAAACCATCGAAGCATGCTCTTTTCAATCTTCGTCACTACATCTTCTTTCAAACCGCAACCTTCCCTTATCACACTATTTTTCATCAAACTATTTATCACTATTTATCATTCAATGTCACTCCTAACATGCTTCTCAGTGACCGCATAAGGGATCTATAGTTTTAGATAATTGTTTACCTGATGTCGGGCGGTATCTTGTAGCCACAGAAGATGCCGATGAGCGGGCTGTCCATGCTGTCCCCGTCGCGGACCTTCACCTTGTCGTAGGAGCACGTGTCGTGGTTCTCCACCTCGAACGAGTGGAACCTCAGCGCCACTTGGTAGTCCTGGAGAAAAAGCATTAATTACTAAAAAATTAATAACCTGTCATGTACTAGTCTGTGACGTTAAAAGAATGCTAACTAACTGCTAAGGCACTAGAGTTCCCCCAATATTCATGTTCAAAAGTGACCTAGGAGATAAGATATCTCCAAGGTTCTGTCCATCCCGAAGAGGATTAAGGGACATGAATATATATGCACATATTGCTATTTGTTGGTTCGAGAGAGCATTCGTTACCAAGTAGTGTTGTAAAGAACTCGAGTCTTTTAGTCTTATTCGATAGACTCGACTCAATTTTCTAAGACTCAGTGAACTAACTGAACTCGGAGTCTTGAGTCGAGCCGAGTCTGAGTCCTATCATGAAGACTCGAGCGCCATTATTGAACTCGAAACCTTAAATAGAACTCGAGTGACTCGAGTCTTATAAAGAGCTTGAGTCTTAAAAGAGCTCGAGTCTTAAAAGAGCTCGAGTCTTCTTCAAACTGGTCTTCGAAATGCTGACAGTGATTTATTTAGAATAAATGTCTATACTTATATAATAAAGCTGAAGAGTTTATTTGTTTGGTAGAACGCGCTAATCTCAGGAATTACTGGTCCAATTTGGATATTGTTTCAGTGTTAAATAGCCCTTTTATTGGGGAAGCCTATAGGGTATATAATATCACGCTATGACAAATAAAAAATAAAAAAATAAAAATAAAAAATAGCTTTTTATTGGCTGCTTTAAAAAGAATGACTCAAAGCGGAAAAGAACTCGAGCGCGACTCGGCGCGTAAAAAGGACTCGAGCGCTAAAGAAGACTCGAGTCTCGAGTCTCGCGTTCAAGAGCTCATATAGACTTGAGTTCTTTATTCTTAAGAGTCTTATTGTTATGAGTCGAGTCGTGTAATGCAGAGTCGAGCTCTAAATTTAGGACTCAAAGACTCGAGTTCTTTACAACACTATTACCAAGACTAAAGTTCTAAATGATTATACAACTTTGTGTGACCTTGTGCAATTTGCTTAGAATGAATAAAAAAGAAAAATAAAGAAGAAGCCAGAAGGTAGAAATTATTACCGGCGAAGAGCAGGAGACTGATGATCAATAGCGAAGACACTAGGAATTCACTCACGTATTAAGACGGCGTGTACGGATCAGATATCACTGTTAAGTAATCTTCTGTTTAATTCATTAAATACACTTTTGCGATGATGTAAGCAGATCATCGCGTTTTTTATAATTCTACTGATCTAACGAAATGTACTTTTGATTTCAATCTGTTTATTTCTTTTATCACTTACTTGTGGTACAGACAGTCTCCATATGCACTGCTTGTTAGGCTGGTAGTCGTCAGGGTAGTTGGGTGACTCCAAGTGACCATTAGTATCCACTTCTATGTCTCCACCACAGACCGCTGTTAAATGAAGAGACAATGGTTATTAATAAGGAGAACTGAATGCCAAACATAATGGCTTATCTTCGAAAAAGTTAACAGGATTTTGAGGAAAAAAACTTAGTTGTTGCTGGCATAATAGAGTTAAGAATTGAAGAGTATATAAACTACTCGTAGAAAGTGTGAATAAATGAATAATACAAAATAGACCTATATTCTTCAGCCACTTCTTACAACATTACCAGAAATTAGCTAGATGTTTTCATTCTATAGAAGTTTCTAAACCACATCAAATCATCATCATACATGCAGTATTATATTATTTGTGATACATGTGCATAACAACCGTTTCCCTTCAAAACGATTAAAAAAAACCCTAATTTTTCTGTTCCTCATCAACCACTATATTAAAATTATACACACAAAAATGATTTAAAATTACATTATTTTTTTCTTTAATAGTTAAAATCTATTTATACATTTCCATAAAATTTAAACATTGCATCCAGCTTTGGACAGTTATACTAAGGTTAAAAACAAAACAAACCTTCATAATAAGCCCTGAATCCCTTGTGAGTCCTGACTTTGGGTCCTGGCTGGTAGACCACGGTGAGGCGAGACCCAGAAGACCTCATCATGGGTCCTTTGCCAGACCCACAGATCCTGCCCAGCACTGGGGCGTCAGGCATGTAGCCATCCCGCACTTCTAGCCACTCCGATTTGCATTCTTCTGACTTGTGGATATCGATTTCTGGAAGATTATAGATACATATAATATATTAACAATATTTAGGACACTATTACACCAATTGAACTAGCCCCTTGGTAAGTTCATTAAGGGTACCAGTCAACGTATATTTAAGAAATATATACTTATTTATTTATTTATTTATTTACATAATTACAATAGAAGCTTACAGTTACCCAAAGCGCTACTATTGTTATAACTAATTAGACACTAGACTGTATTAAACGTTATTACATAGGTATAACCTAAATTCGCCAGCTACTTTAATAATAGTGTCAGCAAAAATATCAACATGCTGGGCCTCTCGTAGAAATCCATTCAGAAGGGCCAGGGCTCTTGCCGTCGGCGCGTTGTTCGCGCAAACGTACGTGCTGTACAATCTGCGAACAATTGGTACTTAATATATGTAAATAATTATGTAGTGAATATACTCATATATGTATATCGTGTATATACCAGACCGGAAAGCAGACGAAATGCGTAGTTTTTAACTCTATATCCACCGGGAATCGAACCCCGATTGGCGTTCAGGTGCTTAACCAATCAGCACGGAAGTCCTCAAAATACGTCATATACGTATACGTTCACGTTCGTTCCCTTTCGGGGTGGACGTAACCTTGGAGGCATAATAATAATAATATTTGGACATTATTACACCAATTAAACTAGCCCCTTGGTAAGTTATTATTAGGTTTAAGACTTGTGTTTAGGGTACTAGTCAACGTATATTTAACAAATATATACATATTATATATAGATAAATACATATATAGCATATATAATCAACGACCAGACTGGGAAGCAGCAGAAAAGCGTAGTTCTTAACTTTGCCTCCACCGGGAATCGAACCCGGGACCTCACGATTAGCGCTCCGGCGGCTGACCGATCGCGCCACATGAATACATCTCCTTGGTCACTTATTTGTGTTGTAAAGAACGTGAATGAATATGTATGTTAAATGCAACGGAGATAATTTCCAGAAGATAAGAGTATGAAAATGAAGAGTAAGATAAAAGAAAAGGAACTTCTTAGTCTAGGGGTATTGTTCAACTGCGATCAACTTTCATTTCCAATAATACGCGTTAGAAGAATTAAAGTTAGTTGAAACATTTTATATTGTTCGTTGATAATTACATACATTATATGGGACATACTCACACATCACGCCTGATTCCCTGTAGAGTGGTTGGTAGTGGGCTAGGCAGAGATCACGGATCCCCATTCGTCCCGATCCTGACAGACTACTTTCGCTTCATTGACATTTATACATCCTCTCATACACTCTCGGCGGTTATAGGTACTCCTAACGTCACCTTTTTTCAATATAGCCTCTATCTGACTGCTATGTCTTATTAGGCCGGCCCCTACGTAACCGCCCTTCCACTTCACTCATATATATTCCTTTTGTCAATCTGATATCATTCATTCGCATAACATGTCCAAACCATCAAAACATGCTCTTTTCAATCTTAGTCACTACATCTTCTTTCAAACCGCAACCTTCCCTTATCACACTATTTTTAATTCTATCATTCAATGTCACTCCTAACATGCTTCTCAGTGACCGCATTTCGACGGCATTGATTTTACTTTCATGCTTCGGCAACATTATAATATGGGAACAAGTCTACTAATATGCTTCAGCACAAACGCAGCTCAATATCAGATCAATAATAGTGTTAAGTTGGTAGTGGATGACCGAAAGTGTCAAACTTCACCATTGAAATCGGCAAAAGTTTCGAATCACTTTTGCTAATCCACTATCAACTTCACACTATTACTGATTTGATATAAAACTGATATTTTGTACAAGCATTAGTGAACTAAGGCCCCAGCGTATGTTAAATTAGTTAATACATAAAACCTACATATTAACTATCGAACAATACTCGTAATTAAAATAAGTCCCGAAACTTTGAGAATTTCTCAGCCGTTCGCTTCGAAATTACGACCAGTATATCTTGGTACCCAGACTTAAAGAAACTGCAAGGGGTAAAGGCTTCTATTGTCTGGTCCTAGATGCTTTTAATAGATTTTAGTGGTTACTAACATTCTGGGGTTGTGAGCGAAGGAGCAGTTTTACAGCAAATTGAGATAGTTGCTGATGCTGCATAAGAATTTATTACTTAATATATAAATCTCATTCACATACATAGTTACTGAAAATGTTTTATAACTAAGCAATCTAAAATCGGTAGTAAAATAAGTTTTTTTTGACTTACATTCATACAAATAACACAACATGTATTTTTATTCCATTTGGAGTGGATAAAATAACTTAGCAAAATGTCCATAATAATCATGTTTTCAATGGCAGTTATTATTGTGTCACCCGTGCTAGCTGGGACGTAAAAAGAATGCTAACTAGCTGCCGTTCATTCCGACATGTCGTAAAAGGCGACTAAGGGACTCGGGATCAATGGAAACCATCGGGCGATAGGCTAGCAACCTGTCACCAATGGTCCATCACAACTCCACTATTCATACTAATCAGTGATCAATGAGATGTTTCCATGTCTTTACGATTCCCACTGTGTAAAAGGATTTCAATGTATGTAGTACGTATATGTAATTATTGTATGATGGTGAAAGACCTCTCAACAGCCCGCAGATAAAACCCAAAATAATCTACAAGAAACGTGACAGAACATAAACCCGATATTCTACACAGAGTAACATACATGCTTCCCCGATTTCATCACACGCCATAAGCACCCAACTTTGCACACCTTATCCAATTTGCTAAATATAAAGGTGACACCTTCCTATCACTTCACCTAAGGGCCCTTAAATTTCCGCTCCAATGACCCGGAAGGGCCCGAAATATAAAAACGCAAATCTCTTTTCGTCAAAACGCTTTGTTTTATGCCAAAAATACGCGCGCCTTTCCGCTTCATTTGTTTTTTAGATGCGCACCTGTTTTTTTTTGTTACCTTACGTATGGATAGGGTATGTTTTTGATGTCTTTACTTACGAGTAGGTATTGACTATCTAGACGGAATATCTAGAATTTATCGTAAGATGAACTAAAGGATATTAGTATAGTTTTACTCAAAGGACTACGCAGGTTCGAAATTCGACGTAGCTCAGTTGTTTGGGGCTTGGCTTTGTATCAGTAGGTACAGGGTTCAAATCCCGCTTGAGCATGATGAATGAAGGAAATGGAAATGAAGTTTAATGAATTTTGATGTACATTTTTGTAATAAAAACACATTTACGAACTGCATCGAATTATACGGTGAAGGAAAACATCGTGAGGAAACCTCCCTGTTCCCCGAACAGGTAATAGTTAGTGTTTGTAAATGGCGACATGGCTGACCACCTGTCACATTGAGTACTGACTATCTGGTCAACACGTGGGTTCGAGGTGTCCATAGAATCATGTCGAGGTGTCGCAATTGCGGAGATGGAAACCTGAACCTCTGAGTACCCCGCAAGGGTTAATGGTCATGAATGCGTTTATCTTTTTGACTATGCTGGTTACGGTAACTCGTCGCTAATGGGGATATATTTGGAAGTTTTTTTTCTATATATAATATAGCGGGGAAAAACTCTGGCTTCTTAATAGAGGGCCTAGGTTCGATAATAGGCCTAATATACAATCGCTAATACCTAACATGACTTCGAAATTTCGGATATGGGCACTTGAACTTCTTTCACAAAACAAACCCCAATAAGAAAGGGAATATGTAATAGGTACACAAGTCGTGAAGCGTATGATTTTTTTTTCTTGAATTTGTATTATATTTTCCTAAATTATTTTTTATGTGTTACGTTCAAATAATAAGTACAATAGACGTAAATACGTTATTATGATAAAAATCTCCTACAAGTATATTATACCGTAATCATGGATGAAAAAATTAAAACTATAAACTTGAAGTAAGTACAAATAAATAAAAATTTAATTACAATATAGGGAACCTACATAATATATCAATTGTATGTTAGCGGTATAGTGTTAATTGCTTCAGTGCTTGCACAATATATTGACAATGCTAACATGACAATTCAATTATCTAAACACAACACTGTCTTGTTTGCTTGATTGCATCTACTCACCTGCGTAGGTACTATTAATTAGTCTTAGACCTAGAAATTATCTATACCTAACTCCCTATAACGTTATACGAGTAATAGGCCGACCGTCGTTTCAGGCTTTTTAATTAATATTTGGAAAAATCATTAATGGATTTTTCCGTTAAATTACCTGCGCTGTAGATTATTAGTGAAGGACGTAATTTAGTTATAAGAAATCTATTTAAGAAATATTTGTGTACGGTCACTACATTAGGTAGATATATTTGTTATATACATATATATTTACATCTTCTGATACCTTTTGGAGTGGACAGAACCCTGGAGATAATATTAGATAATATTTTCAAGGTTCATTTTTTAATATAAATATTGGGATTGTGATGTTATATGGAACATTGGTGACCAATCGTAGCCCATTGGCCATTGACCCCTAATCTCTTAGTCGCCTCCTAAGACATGTCGGGAAGAACGGCAGCTAGTTTGCTATTTTTAATTTTGTCATTATAAAACGAATATGAACACTTTCGAAAAGTTAATCATAATATGATAATGATAATATCATATCATATTATGATTAACTTTTCGAAAGTGTTCATATTTAGCACATCGTTATTCTATGTTTGTATCCTGTACTACACTTCTGGACACATCTATTGGCCCACCTAGCATTTTCAGTTTTGTTTGGTCCTAGCTAAATTTTTTTATTAGGTCGAGTTAAATGTTTTTTTTTCAGTTTTTAACCTGGCATATTCACAATGTCATTCAATAGTCTTTTTTTGAATTTCGAACACAGAATTTAAAGAAACAAAAGACAAGATGGAGCCTGTTTGTTGATATCAAACAATCGAAACCTAAACTCTAAGGTGGGCTAATAGATGTGTCCGGAAGTGTATTTTATCAATAAAAGAAGTTTCTTGCTACATTTTGTATGAAATAATAAAAAGTGTAATTTTGTATCTATCTATAATCGCCGAGTGTGTATGAGGAAGATGACAAAGAAAAAAAGCGGATGCGTGATATTTGACTACCCATCTATAGAGACTTAGGTGTGATGTGTATGTATGTATATATGTAATCTATACAATTGTCATTTTCCGAAATCAGTGATTTTATCCATTCATCATGGATATTCTTTTTTCGCCTTTTCATCATTTCTGACCCTCTCGTTAGTGAACTGTAGTGAGGGTGGTTATTGAATTTATTTTTAGTATTGCTGAAATGCAATCAACTCACTTAGGGTTGGCATTATCTACATCTCAAAAAGTACGTAGGTATATTTATTTATTTTTCGAAAAAATATAAGAAACTTATATATACAACTAGTAAGCCGCTCCGGCTTCGCACGGGTATAATATATATATATATATATATATTTATATTTATATATATATATATAGCCTACTCCACTATTTAAGGGTATTGTTCGCGGAAATGAGCGAAACGAGTGTTTTCATTTTTCAGTTTAAACCTATTTAGAACTTATCGACACCTATCATACTTTCAAGGTAGCATAATGAAAGACTGAAATTGATGACTGAAGTAGTTTCAAGAGTTAAATATCAATAATTACGTAAATATAAACGCATAAAGTTGATAAAAAATCAGAAAAATGGCGCAAACAGGGTTTTGTATTTTTTCGTTTATTTCGTCACGGAGTTAGATCTGAAATCAAAATATACAATAATGGGTTCTCTAAATACTAAATAATTTGACTAAAAACATATTAGGTCCTGTTTTATTCATAATACTGCAGTTTTCGTAAGTATAAAACGCCCAATTTTGGGCCGCCATCTGTTTCATACATTTTTATATGGACAGCTTACGCGTCCGCCGCGAGTCGCTAGTTACAATAGATCGCGTTCAGAATTTGGCGAATGCCAGCGTGGGGAGCACGTCCATTTTGTTGGCGATCACAGCTAAACCGCTAGATAATCACACGAGATTAGTTATTTCTTAGTTCAATAAGTGAAATTTGGAAAACAAAGTGTAATCACTTTGGTGTTTGAGGTTATTGCTTATTATATTACAAGCGATTTTTTTCTTTCGAAGTGAACTGCTAAAGTTGATTTATTCTACATGTATATTTTAAAAAGTATTTTACTTGATGCGACGCCATATTTGATATAAATTTATTCGTACGTCATTTATGCCTATGACAGGTATATATATGTCAGACATGATATGAAAAAATCATGAAAATGAATGTAAATAATTTTGATTTACCGCTTGATGTTTCGGATATTATGAGAAGTTCAGAATATACAGACATGATACATTCTGACATCACTTCAGCTTTCTTCACAGTAGGTAGGCAGCAATTAGTGAACCCCAAGATAGGTTATTTATGCTATATTATATATACACACACACATATACATAATTATTAATAACTATATATTATGCATATAAATCTTTCTTACTCTTGAATCACTCTATCTATTTAAAAAAACCGCCTCAAAATCCGATGCTTAGTTTCAAAGATTTAAGCATACAAAGGGACAGAGGAACAAAGAAAGTGACTTTGTTTTATACTGAGTAGTGATGACTATCTGTTTCTCAACTATCGGTCTCAGGTTTTGCTTAGTCACTTTTTTCCTTGTTCTTTATTTGCAATGATTATGTTTATTATTTAATTTACTACGACACAAACAAAAATTTCTTAATGTAACTAATGAGTAATGTATGAGTTAGATATGTTCAATATATCCAAACTGTTTATTATATCTTTGCTTCTAAAAAGAAATTAACGATTTTTTTGGAAACTCGAAACTTGTTATTGGATCATTAATTAAATAACGTATGTGTGTGTTTTATGATTTACTAGTATTATTTAATATAAATTTACTCTATTCATTTAATCAATAATATCTCAACATGTATCGCGGACATTGTTATTACCTACATTTATTAACACACATTCGGTATCATAGAACGTAATTAAAACTCAATGGTATCAGTATTTTATTATCTTTAATCAGCAACCCTACACCAAAATCGGCAATGCATCAATTCATGTCAGCGTTGACTAATGAGGCTTTCCCAAATTACTTTGAAACGTGTATTTTTAACTCTTTTTGAGAGCCATTAGTCCAGTACCCTGTATGTTTGGATAGGCGTAAAAGGGTCCATTGATTTATCTATCTCTCACAAAGAACAATAAATACACTCACATACATATATTTACGCCTTTACGTG
Source organism: Leucoptera coffeella (assembly GCA_030578115.1). NCBI lineage: Eukaryota > Metazoa > Arthropoda > Insecta > Lepidoptera > Lyonetiidae > Leucoptera > Leucoptera coffeella. The sequence continues at coordinate 197,096 of JAMBLF010000451.1, read as the reverse complement.
CCTAATAGGATAGGCAGAAACTATCGAATGACAGCTGGAACGATCCTGACAAAACTTTCTTGCTTCATTCATACCACAACCTTCTCATACATGCTCTTCTGTTCTTCACGCTACGGATCCTTGTCTCCGATTTGATCTGTATAAGTTCTAAATAAATATAGTCTGGTTCACAATTTCTGAATCTCTGTATATTTTCGATTCAATAAAAATATATAAGCGAAATACAACGAATACTACGCTGCGGGAAAATATTGTACTAAATCCGACTTGTTCCCCGAACAGGTTAGTCTTACTATTTATCACAACCTCTGACTACACCGCATGGGTTAATGGTCGTGACAACGTTTGTCTTTGAGCTTGGATCATCATTAGTATAAATAAAATCTCCGAGATACTTTGAAAGGGACAAAAAGAAGAGAGGCATCACTCTTAACATAGCAATTATACATACACATCACGCCTGATTCCCTGTAGAGGGGTAGGCAGAGATCACGGTTCCCCATTTGTCCTGATCCTCACAATCATACATTTGCTGATACACATACGCTGATACGTCTATCTGACTGTTATATAGCGTCTGACTGTTATACATAGCAATTATGATACTATAATGAACTTAACTAAATCTACAAGTAACAAAAGCTTACCAGTGATATTAAGAACGACCCTTTCGCCGTGTGTGGCGACGATTCTCCACTCGCAGCGCTCTTGGGCTCCGGAATCTCCGCTCCAGCCGGGTGAAGCGAACCACCCTGAGTTGCCCAGCAGGGTTCGACCACATTCTGTAATATACAAGAAGATGTCATATGTAGACTTGGCTGGTGATGGATGGTAAAGGGGATACAACCTTGGATATCACTACATGGTATAAAACAAAGTCGCTTTCTTTGTCCCTTTGTCCCTTTGTATGCTTAAATCTTTGAAACTACGCAACGGATTTTGGTGCGGTTTTTTTTTATTTAGATAGAGTGATTCAAGAGAAAGGTTTTTATGTATAACATCCATTAAATAGTGGAGTAGGCTATATATTTTATACCTATGCGAAGCCGGAGCGGGTCGCTAGTAAAATATAAATCTCCTTGGTAGTGTGTGATTGAAAGAGATTAGTAGCTTATCATCCCATAAATTAATTTACTTCTTTGCAAGAGATGTTTAGTAAGCATTTTATTAACAAGCCAATGAACCCGGGACAACATAGCATACACTTCATGACTATTATTACTTGCGAGGTAGTCTAATGTTCGCAGTTCCATTTATGTAATCGCAATAAAGTTTTTCCCTAATAAACTCACTATTGTCAAAATAGTCATCACCTAATGTTAATGTTATATGGCTCTGTAAAGGCGCTAAACATTCAGACTACATAGTTTTCAAGCAACTTGAAAGATCAAAACCATATTTATGCTTCTCAATTTAACGTTAGCGAATAATAATAAACTTTATTCTTAAATCTATTAAGTCCAATATCATCTACAATACTCACTATCACATTTATACAACAAGTTCGTTTGGGCTATATCACTGGCACTAAGACGGACCCTTTGGCCAATCTCAGGTCGTTTCTTCCCATGCACTTCTAAAGGCAGAATAGTGTCCAAATAGGTTCCTTTACTAAACGTGTTCCTGGAGTAATGCATTATGGAATCATAGTCGTATGTTTGACCTAGAGAGTTGACTTCTTCTTCTGTCAGCTTGTTGAAATTGTATTCTTGGCCTGTCAAAATAAATAGATATTTTTATCTTATATATGTTACCAGACGAACACGCTTTCAGGATAAACAAGTTTGGCCTAGGCTAAACTAATTCTTCCTACACGCGCTAGAATTAACTAGTAAGGTTAGGTTAATAGGAAAAACTAGTTTAGCCTAGGCCAAACTAGTTTGTCCTAAAATCGGGTTGGACGGTATCATATAATATATTATAACATGCAGATAAATATTTTATTAACTTTAAAACGTTTAAGTTGTACTAGTATTATATGTATAGTCGCCCACTTAGCATTGCCTCTTATTATTGTTTATTTGTATTTTTTAAGAAATGTTATGGTAGTTTGGACAAATGGAGCGGATGGTTGAAAGGAGGGTTACGAAAGATATTTATAAAGTTATAGTGGAAGGTAGAGTTAGACGGGTAGACCGCGTAGAACTTATACAGATCAAATTGAATACATTCTTCTCAAGCCGACACCCGTTCCGTCAAGAACAGAAAAGTATGTATGAGGTTAATGAGTGTGAGTGAAGCAATAGAGATTTGTCAGGATCATTCCAGATGGCGATCGATAGTATCTGCCTATCTCTTTAGGGACGTAAATAAACCTATATTCGTCACCCTACATAATGTACATCAGCAGTAGCTTAACAGTACCTTATCTGAAATATATAATAACCCTGACAAGGTTCAACAATTTATGAAACCATATAACCATCCTTTAATATGCCCTAAATCACGAGGATTTTCCATTCTCGTGTGTTAAGGTCATTACAAATCATTCTAACATTGCAATTCAGTATAACTGCCATTATCCTGCGTACCAACGTGCCGATTATTATTACCTTGGCGAAGTTAATAAGGACGGGAGAGGACATTATGTTACGAGTTCATTCTACATACACACACACACATACATACATCCTAAAACGTATGATCAGAGTGATAAAGCATGGGAATAGGTTGCTCGAGAAGAATGAAGATTCAAGAAGAATGATTAAATGCAAATATAAGCATAAAAAAAAAACATTTAAAGAGAGTTGATAATAAATTAAATTTAGGTATTATTATTAATTCTTTATTAAGCCATTCACCACTAAGGTTATGTCGGCTGAAGTACAAACACTGATGCCACGGCGTTCGCACTTCTTGTTATTTCATCGCCATGGTTACACCAACGCCGCCAACCGCTACAACCGAAGAAAAACGAAATCGATGCTCAAATTCCTTGCTCTCTTCTTTGTTCTTCGGTTCGTTCCAGTTGAGGATCCAAATCTTATCCCAAAGCGAACATATTTAGCCAGTTTGGCATCACAATTGACTAAATATTCAGCCGAAAATAATTATTTGTATTTTCAACTTTCACTGAGCTGCTGACTTTGTTGATGCACCATAGACGACTGTTAAATTTAGGTTAGTTTTCGTATATTTGTGGTTTGGGCTTATGCTTTAATGTAATGTACATGTTACTACTTTTTTGTCCTTTTAAATAATAAGTGTTTATGATCAACATTTGTAAGTTAGATACATAGTTTTTTGTGCATCTAAGCTATATGTGCAAAGATAATTATGTTTCTTTATAATTTGTTTTTGTAACTGGCACTGGGCAAAAAATCCTGAAAGCCGGAGTTTCTTGTTGGTTCTTCTCCGAGCCAGGGCTTCCGAACCAACGATAGAATTTCAATGCTTAGAGACAACCAGTGTCAGGCAAATGTTTTGACTTTCAATCAATGTTATGCACTTGTACTTATGTGTAATAAAACATTTGACTTTGACTTTTGATTACCTTCCTTATATTGAACGTCAAATTAAGACAGGAAAACATGTCGGATACCTAATTACCTCGGAAAATTAAGAGCTCACAGTTGATAACAAACGTAACAAACAAAATATACCTATCATAACACAAATCAAATCGACAAGAAAAGCGACTGTTTACACATTGATGTCCCAGATTGTAACAGGTACCGTTTTTATTATAATTTAATTGCCAATTATTGACAAAGCGGCTGTAGCCTAGTGGGTAAGACCTCGGACTTTGTATGAGAAAGGTGCTAGGTTCGAATCTCATCGAATGAATGAAATTTAAATATGTGTTTTTCATTTACGTACATAGTTTACAGTCGCTAATGGCGAGGGAAAACATCGTGAAGAAACCTGCCTATCCCTCAGGATAGGTAATGGTCAGTGCATATATACGGCGATACGGTTCACTACCTATCACGTTGGGTGCTGTCTATCTAGTGATACGCGGGCTTCGAATGACCCATACCTAACATGCCTTCGAAATTTCGGAGATGGGCATTCAAGCCTCTGACTACCCCGCCATAATAAAAAAGAGAGTGTGTATACCCAAGTCGTGGAGCGTATGTATGTATTAATTGCCAGTATTTAGCACAGCTCAATGCTTGACGAAATTATAGCTTCTTAGGAAGTATTAAAGGGATTTCTTGTAAATTAGGCAAGAACAATCGCTGGCCCCTCCTAATGGCCTCTGTTTAGGGTGATTACGGCCCTTACCAATGCTAACCTGCCTTCAAATATCTGGTAGAGGGATGGGAAAGAACCGTTACCAGATACTGATGGGAAATAACTTATACTGGATACTGAGAGAAACGCGATTAACGTACTGAACTGCAACGATTAATATTTTCGTTATAGTTATTTCCTTTATCTGTTCTTCTTTCATATTAATGTCATTATAAAGCTTAGATCTATTATATATTGAAATAAATGGAAGAAATACATTATGTTTCTTATATATTAATAAACTCACACTTTCTTCAAGCTGTTTATATAAGGAATTTAACCTATTGTGTTTATACCTGAAAGACCCCTCGTCTCGTTAAGCTTAGCATTTCGAGTAAAAAAGTTAGAAATATTACTGATAGACTATCTCTTAGTAAATTTCTGTAGGAAGTCCAAATGTGCCCACTTTCACTATTGATGACTGCAAAAGTGTCAAATTTCGGCTTAAAATTTGCGAAATTTGTCACATTTGTTATTCCACGAACAACTTCACACTATTAATGAAATAATTTTGAACTGATATTATTCAAAAAGCATTAGAATACTTGAAGCCCTGACTAGTTCTTGGTATCATAATACTCAAGTTGTAATGCCCATCTCTAGAGGAGCAATTAGGAACGTTTGTTAGGTGCGAGTCGCCCTTCCCTTTACGTCTTCATTAAGCCAATTAAGATTTACTGTTGCCAACTTTACGATATTTCATAAGCACGTGTATAGGGTTATAATATACATATAACTCATACTATGAATCACAGATGGCGTTGATTAATTAAAGCTATATACACATACGTTCTAACCAGAGGTGTAATATCACGTCATTCCCCTTTACTTTAATATTATTTAGTTTAACTTGGAGTTGTCATAATATTAAAATAGAATGTTAGTGAAAGGTTGCTAGTCCGTCACTTAATGGATGTAATTGATCCCATAGTCCCTTAGTTGTCTTTTACAACGTGCCATGATCATTTTATCTCATTGAACAGTATTAGATATTAAAGAAATTATTTAAGTTCGCCATAATGAAAAAGAAATTAAAAAAAATTGTTATGGTTTTATTCAATATAAGGATCATAAAATCACTTATTTAAAGTAAAAAAAATTGCTGGAAATTACGTATAAAATCCCTAGATCTTTAATCATTTTCTCGAAATATCGGCGTTTATAAGAACAAAAGACAATATTTTTCATTTCGAAGCACGCGAACGTATAGTGGCCATGGCAATGCATAGTGGCGCCAGTTTAAAAATGTTAAATAAGTACTGTCTTTTGTTCCTGTAAACTTAAACCTTATTAAAAGTTACCGGGACTGCACTTTTAGTGTTGGCTGTTCTGTTTGTATTGTTCTGTTGTAAGCAGCCACTTATATTTAAAAAGAAAAACATATGTTTCACAACGCGTGTCCGTTTTTTATTATGGTGGCAGAGGCTTGAGTGCCCATCTCCAAAATTTCGAAGGCATGTTAGGTATAGGTCATTCGAAGCCCGCGTATCACTAGATAGACAGCAACCAACGTGATAGGTAGTGAACCGTATCGCCGTATATAGGTACTGACTATTATCTATCTTGAGGGATATGCAGGTTTCCTCACCATGTTTTCCCTCACCATTAGCGACTGTCAATAATGTACGTAAATGAGAAACACATATTTAAATTTCATTCATTGGTACATACCAGAGTCGAGATTCGGACCTTTCACATAATAAGTTCGAGGTCTTACCCACTGGGCTACAGCCGCTTTATTACTTATATTTTATTCCGCTGTTATTACATATTACCCTTAAAATCAGGAGGTCAAGACTTATTGCGGACGTGACCCAAAAGAAATGCTGCAAGCATAATACCACAAGGGTCCTGAAAGGGAAAAGTGGAGTCTGCCTTTTCGAGCCGTGATGTTTAACCCATATCTTGGCGGCTTATTGTGCGGGCACGTTGCGAAGACAGGGGAGCTATTCTGTTAGCATGGAACTACAAAAATACGTTCAATTTTACATTTTCCGACGGACTATTAACATTTGAGGGATAGTCAAAGATTTGCGTTGTTTTCGTTGAATGTATGATTAAAAAGTTAAGATGGGAGTGGTTTAAATTTGTATTAAAATTGTTTTTATAATTTTGAGTTAATTACAGACATTTTATCAAGGCGTGTGCGTGAAGAACAGATGAACATGTATGAGATAGGTTAATCGGTGTGAGATTAATCTGAATTAAGTAGAGGTTACAGAGGTACTCGCCTGAACAATTTCCTGATATAATAATATGGCTGAGTATATAATATCATTATAGATATCATCTTATAATTTTAAACTATAGGCTTTATATACTACCACGGGGATTATTTCAGTATTTACTTATGGATTATAAGCAAATGACGATAAAAAATAAACATAAATATAGAATTATTCGTTTGGATTCCTAGATCAGCTAGACACTAACACTACACTACATATTCGTCTACATAGTCGAGTATTGCTCATTATAGCAAAATACATATTAACACGACAAAGAGATTACAAGTATGATGCAATCGTGATTGAACTGATACTGTAAAACCTAGGGATTAACCAGAATAGCCCCCTTCCATTACGCGTATGAATATGCAACTAAGCCTACTTATGTCTGTTCTTAACTTTGATACTACTGCAGGGAGTGCATACATTTGACACTTACAAACAACATGCATACATATGAGAAGGTTAATGGGTGTGAGTGAAGCAAGGCATATTTCAGGATCCAGGTGGCGATAGTCTCTGGCTATCCGTCAGGGGACGTAGAGGCGTGAATATATGTATGTATGTATGTATTTTATATAGTTGGCTAGAGAATTAAATGAATCTAGCTGGTAGAATTGAAGATAAAGGTTACCTGTTAGGGTGACGTACATTTCGGAATTAAATAAATAAATAAAGATGTACTTATTATCTTTTCAGCCCATTAAACTCAATTAGTATCCTTCTACCTATAAAAAAACTACCACAGTACTAATTCCTACAGTAACATATACATTCACATCCTTTAATCCCGGGGTGGACAGACCCTTGGAGACATGAAAACATCTCCTTAGTCACTTATTATCATAAATATTGTCTTCATGATTACATATAGGACATTGGTAACAGGATACTAGCCCATCTCCCAATAGATTTCATTTACTCCTATTACCCATTTACCATTTATCCCTCCTACGACATGCCGGGAAGAACGGCAGCTAGTTAATAATAATAATAAAAGCGTTTATTTACAGACACAAAAACATACACAACACAAATTGTTTACAACTAAAACTTACAAACTTGGGGATAAAACTTGTGCATGTTACGCAGCAAAAGGGTTCCAACTCAGCTGGGTATGTTGCTGTTGATAGCAAACGCAACGCTGATATTATGTCAGAACCATTGGAGAGCAACGTTTATATTTTGAAGAATAGTGAAATAGTGAAACTTAAATATTCAAAATAAATATATAAATACATATGAAATTTTATATCATGATTAACATTCCTTGGGATTATATTTGGATCCTCAACTGGATCGAACCGAAGAACAATCAAGAGAAGAATTGCAGATTCTACTTCGTTTTTCTTCGGTGGTAGCGGATGGCGGCGTTGGTGTGACTATGGCGACTGAATAACAAGAAGTGCAAACGCCATGGCATCAGTGTTTGTACTTCAGCCGACATAACCTTAGTGGTGAATGGCTTAGTAAAAAAAAACATTACTTTTACGTTCCAGCTATCACGGGATTACCTGACATGATATTGTCCCTGATGATCTGCACATGGTTGTCCCGGTCAGGCCTGGTGTGCTCGTGCCAGAATCCCACCACATGGCCCAGCTCGTGCACCACGATGCCGAACTTGTCACAGTTCTTCCCGATGGAGATGGCTTGGGCACCCCCGCCGCGTTTGCCCACGAAGGAACAGCATCTGGGGACCAGAATGAAATGATATGGGTCGATGTTTTGTTTGAATAAGTAACTAAGTAAGTAGGGATATTGGATTTTTTGAGAATGTTAGTAAACCTAATACCTATATAAGCGTCAAAATGTGTATTTGTGTTTTATTGGCTTAATAAAAAGAAAGAAAGGAAATACTTTATTCACTGCATTAAATAACATTGACACAAACATTAAACATCAAGAATGGAAACTTTGATGCAGTGAAAAGGTGCTGCCTCAGTATGCGATGCAGCTAAGCTGAATCACTGGTCCTCCGGTAGTACCCGATTATACGTATTATGATTACATTGTTATCGTCTAAAACAAATTCAAGCAACAATGTTTTTCTTTAATGGTCACAACACAAGAAGTAGGAGATACGAGGAAATCATCAAAACTTATCGCGTAATTCTTCTAAACAAAGTATTACAAGGTCCTTTTCAACCGTTTTCTTGTAAAATGAATATGATTCTGTTAGATATTTATCATCCAAGGTGGCTTGAAACAATAATACATAAAAAAATGAATGCCCCTTCACACCATTCCGTTTAGGACGGAAAAACTTAGAGATATTATTGCCTCTTCTACAACCTTTGGTAAGATCATTTTATGGATTTTAAATATCTTATAAATTTTCTAGATGAATAATATTATAAAGGTTCATAATATTATTCATCTAGAATAATACGGTGAGGGAAAACGTCGTGAGGAAACCTACTTGTTCCCCGACAGGTAATCGTTAGTGCTTGTATGGCGACATGGCTTGCCATCTGTCACATTGAGTACTAACTATCTGGTCAACACGTGGGTTCGAGGTGTCCATAGAATTACTACCTTCGCGATTGCGGAGATGGACACCTGAACCTCTGACTAACAAGGCTTAATGATTACGTTTGTCTTTATCAAAAACCACCTACCCACAAGGTCGTTCAGTGAACACAATATAGTCCTTGTGCTTATCAGGATCCCTCTCCACAAACTTGACACAGGTGAAGTTCTCCCAATGGCGCATGGCTTGTTTGAACAAGGACTTGTGGGCGCCACTGAAGTTGCCATCGATCTCGTATGGTATGACTCCGAAGTCCCAGATTCTCTCCTTTCTGTTGGTGGCAGCTCGGATGGAGCGGTGGTGGACGCGTTCCTGGTAGTAAATGAGGGGAGTTTGATTTAAATAGTGTTAAGTATTTATAGATTACGTGAGGGTCTGCCCAATAGAACATATGACACTCAGATAGACGCTATATTGATAAAGGGTGACATTAGAAGAACCTATAACTGCCAAGTGTGTATGAGGAGAAGTATGAGTGTCAATGAAGCGAAAGTGGTTTGTTAGGATCGGGACAAGTGGGGATCCATGATCTCTGCCAACCCCTCTACAGGGAATCAGGTCTGATGTGTATGTAAGTATTTAAAGGAATAGGTAGACATATTATTGATTATTTATTATGTTTAAGGTACAGAGAGGTCCAATCGAAATTTTGATACAAATTATTAAGAGATTTATAATAATATTACGTCTTGTGTGTCGGAAAAAACATAGTAGAAAATTGCCTATACTAAAGATAAATAATAACCCAACTGTATGCAATAGTCAGTGTATGATAAAATGCAACTAAAATAAAATGTAGATACGGAACACTAGTGCGCTTTAGTATACCACACTATTTATTTAAATATGGGTTCGGCGTAACAATATTCCACTCTATATAGAGATAAAAAATATACCCGCTAACATCTGGATAAATTTGAAATATTTGTAATGGATATGTTTACGCAAGTCATAGTTAGAATTAATACACACATACCTCAGTGTGGTTATAATAATTAGATTCGCTGGCTTCTAAATCCTTTTCGGAGTCAAGAAAAAACCAATTCCGGAACTTTTCGGCTAATGTGACGTTCTTTTTCGGCGGTTTAACCTCGAAATTCTCCTCAAATTCGTGTTCAGGGATTTCTATGGATTTTCCGAATTCCTGATCAGGTTTGTGTTTCTTTTGGTGACGAAAAAACTTTTTCCCATGATGTGAATGGTGGTTCTTCTCTGTGTTTAAATCGTTCTTGAACGCTGTTTCTTCAGACGATATGGTTCGTGATCTGTGTAAATATAAAAATCTTGTATGAGCATCTCCCTTGTCTTAACAAGAATCCATCTCTCATACCGTATAAGTATCAAAAATTCAGCAACTTTTGAGATGAGTAAACAATAAGAAGGAACGATATTATTTTTTATTATAACAACATAATAATATGGGTTTCATATGATTGTTATACGACATATTTACAACACAATGTAAAAAGTAGATATGAATCTGTATATTAAATTTATTAATTATATGTGTGATGGAGTTTACGTAGAAAAACGTATGAAGCCATGTCGACACAGCTTTTGAAAATTGGTGAAATTAAAAGTACCTATAACCACCAAGTAGGCATGTATGTCAGTGAAACAAAACTAGTTATAATGATCGGGAAAAATGCGGATCTGTTATCTCTGCTAACCTTTCAATAGGGCAACGGGCGACTTACAAGTATGTTATACCTAAACCTGTCTGATAAACATACCACATTACATTACATTGCAGAGAATAGGCAGATTAGATGCCTCCTCCTTTTTCACGAGCGAATAAACCACTTTCACTATACATATATATAATTATATATAACCCACACATACATATATATAAACCTCCTCATAAACACTTGGTTAATAGTATTTCTAACGTCACGCTGTGTCTGCATGTCGGTTTAAAGTTAAACATTATTTCTTGTTGCTTCATCGCCATTCCACCTCAGAATAAATAAAAAAACAATAACAATTCATAAAAATATAAGTGACAAAAACACACAATACAAGAAACTAATAAATTAATCCTAAGTTTTCATTGAATGGCCGCGTCAAACGCAGAAGTGGAATTAATTCACCGTTCATTCAGTACTTCAATACACAGCCATTCTTCGACAATAAATTCCAAAGGCTTTCAATAGAAAAAGCCATTAACACTACAGCTTAGCTCAAACAATCGCAGGACTAATTCAATGAACTACAGAAACATGGAGCTTGGAATAGGATTGCTATTGCAAAGAAAAGCTTACTTAGGTAGAACTTACGTATACTTAGATATAGACTCATATATTTGAATCCCTTTTGGAGGGGAACACAACCTTAGAAATATAATATCTCTTACTTATTAGCATAAATATTGGGCTATTGATGTCATATGGAAATATATAGTAATTATATATAGATAAATGCATATATAGTATACATAATCAACAACCAGACTGTAAAGCAGAAGAAAAGCGTAGTTCTTAACTCTGCCCCAACCGGGAATCTTTGGGACCTCACGATTAGCGTTCAGGTGGTTCACCAATAGCGCCACGGAGGTCGTCGTTCGAATTGCATGCCAATACGAAAGACAGCTAGTTAGCACTCAATTTAGATCCCAAGCCATTCATATTTGCAACAAGCAAATTGGACAGATATCTACAAGGCTACTTCCTTCAAAACGGTAGCTATTAAAACCGCATTCAAATAGGAACATCGCAATGCGGTCCCATTTAATCTGGACGGCAGACGAACCAATTACGAGGTGGGCAGAGCCGTGGAATAGGACTCTTTCACGGCGTTCTGGTAAATGGAAATACTTTGTTTGTGCCTAGAATGTTGCAGGAAATAACCGCGGCGGTGGTTGTAATAAATTTTACGGATAGTTTGCCGATCAAAAGGAAAGTTTGATAGTAAAGCAATGGTATATTTTTAGTGCAGTGCTTTTGTAATCGTGAATAGTTTGCTAATTAGCTGGTTTTATCGGAATATCGTAGGAGTTTAAGGGACTAAGAGGATTAAATATATTCGTGAGTTGGTGACTTGTCACTAGTTTTCTATATACAATGCCTTCACAATTACGAGGACGTTAAAGACATTAATAAAGCTCAATGTTCATGCCTCAGGATATTCAGAGCTTTATTTTAAAATAAACTAAGATTTAAATTAACAAAAGATTGATGATAGAAATATCGTTAACTGTCTATTAGACGAATCTAGATAAGAATGTCAAAACAGTGGTTAATTATAATCGGAGAAAATAGATATGTGTGATCCCTCTGTAGGAACTCATGAATTATATATTTATTATTATTGAAATATCTACCTTCGTCCGTGTCTCCGATGTCTCCTCTTACGATGTTTGCTCGTTTCTTCAACCAGCGTCTGAAGGCTTTCTGTAGGCTTCACTAAATCATCTATCTCCACTTGAGGCTTTTTATCCAACGATTCCTCTTTCTTATTTAAGTCTTCCAACTTCATTATATCGCCATTTTCATTCAGCTCTCCGTTAGTCGGGGAAGGTCCCATAGTAATATTAGGTGGTAGGTCTTTAAACTTCATGTTGCTTGAATCACCAGTAATTTCCCGACTGTTGCTCTGTATTTTATTGGTCACTTCATCCGTTATACTAGAATTTAGTATTTGGATGTTTGGGAATAGTTCGTTGTAGTTCAGAATGCTGTCTGTTGATACGTTGACTACTAATACTCCATCTTGTTCTAGACTTTCAGATTCTGTATTGTTTTCTGAACTAGAACTTTGGTTGACTTCAATGCTAGGCTCAGTAGGTTTGGTCTCATCGGGTTTTGTCGACTGGTTGTTAGTGTCTAACGATTCAGCTGCTGTGAGTTTCCCATTCTTCAGTGCTAGTGATTTGTCTGCACCAGCTGGTAGGACCTGTTGTGAAAATGAAGCTATATAACTTATTGATTGCATTTATATGAACATCGCGACCTAATAACATGGTCTTTATTTTCTTAACTTTAAAGTTTAAATATGATAAAAATTAATGGCGATTCTGTAGCAATTTTTTATAATAAAAATAATAATAAAATCAATAATTGTCATTTAACAAAAATGCCTCTGCTTATGTATGCTATCCATCATTTGTTAACAACCTTATCACACATCTATGGAACAGAAGCAACGGTTCAGATGTTATTACAAATGAACAAATGAAAAAAATTATACACCCCCCTTAAATTTACTAGGGACTATCATTTCTAATTCTGGAAAATATGTAGATTTGTCACTCACCTTAGCAGCCAGCATAGCTTCATTATACTTCTTCGGCTTTTCCTGCGGCACGGGCTGCTTCGTTCTTTTTCTCAAAATGTCCGTGAGTCCCTCTTCTTCCACCTGCAGTCCTTCTAGAAGAACCTCTTTCTTCAGTCTTTCGACTTCTTCTTGGAGTGATTTGTTGATTTTCGAAGCTGGTGGCGGCGCGCTAGTGGCTGGTGGTTTGTGAAAATCGGAGTCTGGTATTGCGATGTCTCCTTGGAAGTTACCTAGAAAAGAAAAGAAGGAATTTATTGATTGCTTTATGTTTGATTATAATGAGACGAAGGAATTATGTTACCAGCTGCTTCTGGGATTTTCATAGACGTGACAAAGACATATAATAGTATGGTTAAATCTTAGATGTATAAGTGCTACGTAGTAGTTTAATTGAAGTATTTATCTGTTAACTTATCAGTCTAGATCGAATCCTTAAATTAACATTATATACAACCCTAGTTATTAAGCTATAAACCTAATGCTAACAAAGTGGTTTCATTTTCGTATGTTCTATCCTATGACCTATGAACAAAGTACAGAATAACTGGATATTATTATACATGTACCTATGTATTATTAAAACAAGAATTTAGGTTATACCAGTTCGTATCTACGCAGCTACTTAACAGAGGCGTTGAGAGAACATCATTTCACTTATCAAAATTTATGATAAGGCGCTAAGTTATGATTTAGGTACTGAACATCAGCCAAGAATTAAATGAAAATTCTCGAGAGTTTTTATCAACTTGTGTAAGTATTCGACTTTTGGAAGACTTTCTTCGAGTACCTACATTTGATTATACAAATACCTAAGTCATCATTCTCGAGAATCAATTTATGAAAGAAAAACTTTTATTCATTTATCTCTACTTATGTAGATATAACTTTATCTCTTTTTGGGATGTATTATATAAAAAACATATAAATTCTAGATCGGTTGCTTCATGTATTTGGAAGAAAATATAAATTCTATATCAATATGTCATACTATTAGTGTTGTGGGAAAATACAATGATATAGATCAGGGGTGTCCAAACTAGATGGGACCCAGGGCCAATAAAAAAGACTAAATACATTGGTGGGCCGCAAAATATTTATTAAAATGACAAAATGGTAATAAGACCAATCCAACTACTTGGATTAGTACGGGCCAAGAGCAATCCCCTTCTAAAAAAAAAAGCGGCCCGCGGGCAGTGGTTTGGACAGCCCTGATATAGATGATAGATAGTTATTCAATTAAATATATACTTAGTACACAACCTTCTAGTTAGTCGGAGATATACATACATACATACACATCACGCCTGATTCCCTGTAGAGGGGTAGGCAGAGATCACGGATCCCCATATGTCCCGATCCTGACAGACCACTTTCGCTTCATTGACATTCATACATCCTCTCATACACTCTGTAATGTTATTTTGTTACCATATGATTTGTTTATTTTGCTACCATGGTGATGGCGAGCCACGCGGAGGATTATTTTAGGTAGGTACTTCTCTCGTTTAGCGCGCGGTGGCAACGTCAAAGACTTTAAGTTAACTTGATTATATTTGGTTTAATATATTTTGTAACAATAAATTGTACTTCAGTCGTCTATGGTGCGTCAACAAAGTCAGCAGCTCAGTGAAAGTTGAAAATACAAATAATTATTTTCGGCTGAATATTTAGTCAATTGTGATGCCAAACTGGCTAAATATGTTCGCTTCGGGATAAGCTTGGGATCCTCAACTGGAACGAACCGAAGAACAAGGAAGAGAGCAAGAAATTGGAGCATCGATTTCGTTTTTCTTCGGTTGTAGCGGCTGGCGGCGTTGATGTAACCATGGCGATGAAATAACAAGAAGTTCAAACGCCGTGGCATCAGTGTTTGTACTTCAGCCGACATAACCTTAGTGGTGAATGGCTTAATAAAGAATTAATTAAAAAAAATAAAAAATTGTACTTCATGTTAAAAGGCTATTTCTATTAGTAGATAGAATACTAATTGTATTATGCGTTCACTCAGAGCGTGCACAAAAGTCAAAATGACAATGACTTTATATAACGTCATATTGTATGGTCAGCAGGTCAACAAAAAAATGCGCCACAAAAATGTCAATCTAGCTTAAATATTAATATTAACTCCTGGTTTTTAAGTTCAAAAACTGGCATGTTATTTTACAAAATAAAATTATGTCAAAAGTTTTTATGTCATTCAATACTTATAACAAAAATATAAAATAGCAAAGAATACATATTGAATTAATATAAAAATAATTAGCGACAATATCAATTCTGATTAAAACATTTTTTTTAAAAGTACCTTTTTTGCTGACCTTACTGTTTTTTCTTTTGTGTGACGTAAAATGAAGTTTTTGTCAATTTGACATTTGTGCACGCTCTGGGTAAACGCACAATACAAGACTTTTACTTTTACAACTCTCGGCGGTTATAAGTAGGTAGGTACCTACACTTCTAACATCACCTTTTTTCAATATAGCGTCTATCTGACTGTTTTATGTCTTATTAGGCCGGCCCCTATATATATGGAGATATACCACAGGGAATATGGGCATGTATTAATCTGTTTACAGCCAGTCAAGTTTTTATTTGTCAATGTATATCAATTATTAAATGTTAAATTGTTTACTTGAAATTATAAATATGTTTTGTTCCTATCGCATTAGGTTATTAGACCTGTAATGATAGGATACTTATTTGAATGAAATAAATAAATAATTTTTTTATTTTATTTGTCAACTATACTATACTCCATGATCGATGCTTTAGTAAGTATATTGATAACTAGATAGCTTCTTCCTGGCTTGGGGACTAAGCCTCTAGTTTCTGAAAGGGACTCGATAAATTAAGTATATACGACGGTTGCATATTCCATATCAATATTATTATGACCTCGATAACTTTGCAAAAAGTGGCTGAGGAGTCATTATATCTCCGAGATTCTGTCAACCTCAAGGTCTCAAATGTGTGTATGTTCGTAGATCTTTGATAGTAATTCAAAATTATGAGTAAAAGTCATAATTAAAGGACGGTAACGTAAGGGTATGAGTGCTCAATAAAACATGTGACTATATATAGACGAAATATTGAAAAACAGTATTCAGAGAAGTATCCAAACAAGTATCTATTACCGCCAAGTGTGTATGTAAAAGTGTATGCATGTCAATGAAGCTAAAGTACCATCAAATCGAGATCCGTGATCTATTCAACCTCTGTAGAAAAACAGACTTAATGTGTATGTTTATATTTGTATACAGTATTACTTTTACCTCTTAGCATCAAGGCAATATCCATATTCTAGCTTGGCACGTTGCAGTTAGTTCCTCGAAGTAAGAAGTTTCATTTGTTCTATTTAGTATGTGCATAATCAGATCATAACACGCCTCCAAGTTTGCGAAGGGGGTTATTATGTTAGCACTAACTCCATTAGGTTCTGAGAAATTAGTGTGTATAGCAACTGTACTGTAAGTGGCTTCTGTTTATTGCTAGTTCTCGATGTTGAAACATATAGGTATAATACATGGAGTAATTAATAAGAGGAGTGGGCCTTACGCAATATTTGTATGGAAACTAGCGTGGCATTACGCGGGGCGAAACGAGGTACGCGAGATAAAGGGGAGATATTACAACCAATCAAAACACGGCATTGGCCAATCAAATGAGGTATATTCTTTCTACTACACATTCTTAGACTCCGCGCCAATTAAAACACGCCATTTGGACTCCGCACCGCGTAACGGAGACCGCTCCTTACGCCGGGTCCTCTTTATATTTAGTTCGCGGTATAATACATATGTATGTACATACAAACACTGTTTGATATATTTCATACATCGAATGGATGCGAACGGCCACTGACAGGGAGAAGTGGCGTCATTTGGGGAAGGCCTATGTCCAACAGTGGATTCAGAGAGGCTGATGATGATGAAACACTGTTTCCCTGTAGAGAGTTAGGCAGAGATCATCGATACCCATTTGTTCTGATACTAGCAAACCATTTTCGCTTCATTGACACTAATGCACCTCTTAATTATATACTCGTTGGTTATAGGTACGTCTATCGTCGCCTTCTTTCAAAAAGGCGTTTATCTGACTGTCATTACTTAATGGCCGACCCCTACATAACCGCCCTTTCACTCCACCTACTTATACATAGTATGAATTGTATTCTTATAAAAAAAAAAATCTGGTTATCGTTGTCGTAAGCAAAATGTGTCTTTATTTAAAAAATACTTACATGATCTTTTGACCTCTTTAAAAAAAAAAATTAGTATAAAAGTTACTATTACATTCAATTAATTACTTAATCTCTGAATCTAGGATATGTTACAGTGATAGTAATATATGTATTATTAAGAATTATTACATGACAAATAGGACACAAAAAATATTATTACATGAATAAAACCTATAAATAGATAGTTAATGACTGAATGATGAGAATAAGGCCTCATAGAGTGATTAGGCAACGCCGTTCATTTATGATTGATTCACCATTAATGATATAGCCATTAATTCCTAGCTACCACTTTGGCTTTAGCCTACTAGTTGAAGGTATAATTTGTATCTAAAACTATCTTAGGCAATTCTATTTTGATATAATCACTATGTTATTGTTGGAAAAATCGTATTTTTTTGTTCTTTCCAAACTATTATACATAAATGAAGTGTTAGCTAGCTGCATTTTGTCCCGGTTTATCTTATAATAGTTCCTGTCTGGACTGGAGAGCCTGGTAATATAATTAATGGAGTGATCAGCTATTATATAAAGTATTTAATATACAATAAATAATATACGTATTATTAATAATACCATAGTAATACCTAATTACAAAAATGTCCAACGCGATGTTATTTTTCTGAAGCTCTGTCCATCCGAAAGTGATTTAAGGACGTGAGTTCCAGACTCAGAAAACTTACAGGGAAACTAGTGAAAAACTAAATCAGTAGTTTAATGAGTGCTTAATCTATCTCTCTCCCAACGCCATTAAAGTTTCATCAACAGAAAAATTTCGTCGGAACTTCCGAAAGTAATTATCATGGCGAACGAGAGAACTTTGCATAATCAGAATTTGCACGTAGAGGACAAAATAAAACATTTTTTAAATGAAATACTAAAGAATTTAAAAAAACGCTCGATAAATCGCTTATTCAAAAAATACTACGGGAATGAAAAAAAACCCCTCGATAAATTGCCTATTCAAAATGGTTCGATATCATGTCACCATTAAATAACTATTTTGCAATCGTGTATATACAAATACATGACTACCCTGTAATGGATAATGGTATGTATGTATGATATGTATAATTGTACATACATATATTCATGACTGTTGCTCCATTTAAGGGTAGGCAAAACCTCAGGGACACGATAATATCCCTTGGTCTCTTTTAGCATTAATATTTTAATATGGAAGAAGACCTCTTCTTGATGATATATATGATTTCTTGATTTATGATATCGGTGACATGATATCGAACATAGGTGACAGGTTGTTAGCCCATCAACCAATACATTCTATTTACCCCGAGTCCCTATGGTCCAATATGTATGAACTCCATTAAAATATGGTTTCGTAAGGTCATAGTTTACCAATACCCCTTGTCTGTCCCATAAAATGCGGAAACGCAGCTGCGCATATCTGCCAATTAATTAATTGAGCAAGCTCATACGACATTGTTCGCTGTATAATATGGGACTCGCATGAACTTCCTATACTGTGTTTCATATTAGTGTTTCAATATGGTAAAATACACACCCATTTCCGTAATCGCTATAGATCTAAAGGGTGACTTTATCTATTTGCTGAAATCGGTGATCTAGGTCTATCTTTTTATAGGCAAACAGGACCCCATTTCACATTTTTTTAGTAAATTGGTTATTCCATCACAACATCACTGCCACCCAACTGCCACTGTGGTCAAAGAAAGATATGAATATGATGGCCATTGACTGTTGGAGGAGATTTCAGTGCTTCATAGAACTTAATATGCATTATAACCATCTGTTTTTTCTGTATGTAGTAAAAGGTGACTAACCTATGTATGAAATTAATGAGAATATCTTAACCGTCATCTATAATAGCTGTTTTACGTGTGTGACTAAAACTATATAATAGCATTATACTTCTTACTGTTTGTAGGTTCGAGGTGGCCATAGAATCACTACCTTCGCAATTGAAATACCTCTGACTACCCACAAGGGTTAATGGTCGTGAACGCGTTTGTCTTTTTTTTATACTGTTACATATGTACACCTTGCCATTGTAATTATAGTAAGGAATTGCAGAGTGCGTATAATAATGGAAATTAGCAGGAAAGCATCCCTTTAGTTCGTGCTAGTCATTCCTGAATACTAGTAGTCGATCCCTGAATATTCATGAGGCTGAACCTAAGATTGACGATGCGTTTGCACAAGAACAGCCGGATTTATAATCTGATTGGATTAATGCCATGGTCCCAAGTATTGGATTAAAATTAAAATATTTAGTTTAAAGTTTTTTGAATCAGTTATAATAGTTGAATGTGGGAATAGGGATAATAAAAGTTTTATTAAGTACTTTGAACCGACATCATTATAAACAATATAATTATTATTTTTATCTTTGTTTTGAATAACCAGTCTAAGTATAATAATGTAAGGTATATAGAAACTGAATGTCTCTACGTACGTACCGGTTTCTTTATTATACGCATAGATATGAATCTTATGTGTAAAAGAATTAAAAAATGGCGGTCTAATTTAGCATATTGTTTTTACTTTAGTAATAACACTGTCCCGTGCCATTCGGGTTCTCAACCTCATGGCTGAGGAAATAGACCTGTTTTCGTGTGCTCTGAGCGAATTCAAAACAGTAGGATTATATATAATTAGTTATAAGAGTGATGTATAATAATTAATTAGTTAAGTTTTTTTCAATTTTATAAGTGTCTTACTCCATTGCATTAGGTCAAACCTGTAATGGTCGATGTTTGTGGAAGAATAAATATCTAAATAAAAACATAGGAATTACCAGATAGCGATATTATTATCTATTACTTATATTATTATTTTCTCTATATTCAAACTATGATTATTATTTTTTATAACGATAACTTGACTAATAATGTTTGTAAGTAACACAATTACAAAGTCAATAATATAAAATATCAACGGTAACCCAGCGTTTTAATACGAGTGTTTAGTTCAAACTGACTGACATAATATAACTGACGTTTGATGACGTCAAGCTACAGCGGCAACCGGCAAGAACAAGCGTTAGTTGCAAGTAAGAGTTCGTAGTGAGATAACGTTCCGATGTTTTTCGCTCGTATTTTAATATTTATAGCGTAAAAATAGTGGTTTTAATGTATAAAGGCAGTTAATTTATCACTTTGAGTAATTATTGAGGTGAGTTTTAATGTTTCTTTGTATTTTAATCGTTTATTTTAGTAATGTTTGGTTCAATGCAAGTTGACTTAATCAGTTGAGTACACAGTTTAGTGGTTTGTATTTTTAGTTCGATAGATGCGATAAGAATTGTAGGTATTTATATGTGTATGTTAATTGGCAATTTTAAATATGTATTTGATATATTAATTACGTAATTTTTGAATGATTATTTATTTTATTTATATTATTAAATGTTTTGTTTAAAATGATATATGACTAGATAAATCTTTTAAAATACACTTAATATTAATTCATAACATAATATTAATCATATGTACATAAAATTTAATTAGTTATAAAAATTACAATGTTAAAAGTATGTTTTATACCTACTTAAATTATACATTATACTAGTTTTTTATAATGCAATTTCGTTAACTGACAGTGATGTTACTTAGAAATTATGTACTTATTACCACAGATATAAGAAATTAGTATAATACACAATATGTTAAACAAACCTATAATATTTGTAACAAAGATATTAAAATAGGTCGATTATATAATTTCGAGATATAGATTATTTATCCTACACAATTTAATACCTATCTAGATTACCGAATTTTCTATCCATTATTAAAATATTTGTATTAAAAAAGTTGTTTTATGGACAGGTATTCAAGTTTGCAGCAAGTTTATTTTGTACCTACGTATTACATTAAACTTTACTTTTCTTCATTATTTAATACATGGACTCAAACAATACAAACATATACAAGTACATGTCCTTTAATCCCTCTCGTCACAGATATAAGAATACTGAGAATACTAAGAATATTGGAAATGTTATATCACATGAAACATTAATAACAGGTCGCTAGTCCATCGCCCAATACAATCTATATACATATAGTACATTTTTTAGCATTCTTTTTACGTCCCAGTCTAGCATGGGTCGGACTTTAAGGCATAAATATTTTAATTATTCATACAAAATCCATATTATTTAGTACACAACATAACATACGCTTCACGACTTGTGTATACACACTCCTTTTTTAATTGGTAGGTATAACTAATATAACATAGTAACTAACTTAGTTCATGGAACGTAACGTACTTACATTAATGTACTTACATTGAAACATCAAGTACTAAGTCCTATAACTGTTTTAGCCCTACCCAACTCTCTTACATTCAAGATGAAAACCCCAAGAAAATGGCCCGAAGACCTAACCTACAAATTCGTAAAAGTCTACCTAGCCCACGAAGAGCTTTGGAATTCTGGTCACCCTTTCTACCGAGACAGATTCCGTCGGAAGCAGGCCCTTTGCAGTATTGAGAAGGAGATGGGAATCCCAGAATTTGGGGTCATAGAGATTAAGGAGAAGGTCAAAGTTCTAAGGTCTACCTACAGTCAGGAGTTGAAGAAAGTTAGGGATTCTCTTTCAAAGGGACCGGAGTTTGTTCACGTTCCGCATCTTAGATGGTACAAGCTATGGAACACTGCTTTAGGTCCGGTGAGTTTGATTGATCTAATTAGTTATGTTAGCCTGTGGCAGAGCAGAGCATGTATGAGAAGGTTAATGGGTGTGAGTGAGACAAGAGAGATTTGTAAGGATAGTTCTAGATGGCGATCGATACTATCCCATTAGGGATGTAGAGGCGTGAATGTATGTAGCTAGCCTTTGCCTATCACCTAAATTGAATACTATGAATACTAACTGAATGTATCTTTTACAGCCATATCTAGATAGGATTAATTTGCAAAGCAACCATGCTAATGCTTCACTACAAAGGTCTCACATTAGAAAAAAAAATTTTGAATATCAAACTATGGGCTTTAAAGTACCTCAAGTCACAATCACCAAAAATATGATGCTTACGAGTCACTAACCTACATTTAGAATAAAATTCACTTATTTTTCTATTAACTGTGCTATCATTATATGTATTAACAGCAAACCTGGTAAACGATTCGTCAAATTTAATATTAGCAATTTGAGCAGGAAGTAGCTCTCATAATTCCTTGAACCCGCAGCCTCTGGGCCCATAACTCTCAGATATCCTCCATTGCCTTCGCGATAATTAAACGTAAAACGACGAAATGTTCTCTGTTACTTTCTTATGTTTTCCGCTTTAAAGATTATAAAGTGTGTATGTATTTATTTTGATGTTTTTTTACTAAGTACCTACGAGTAGGCTTAAATATATAAAGATTTCACAAGCATCAAAAATATACTAAAACCTACATTATATTGTATATACATACACATCACGTCTGATTACTTATAGAGGGGTAGGCAGAGTTCACGACTCCCCATCTGTCCCGATCCGTACCACTTTCGCTTCATTGACACTCATACACCTTCTCATACACACTCGGCGGTAATAAGTACTTCTAACGTCACCCATTCAATATGGCGTCCATCTGACTATCTATACATTACATTGTATTGACCTTAATCATATCTTATATTAGCTATAAAATCGGTAAATTTTATATAGTTACTCTTAAGTAATAAAAATACATTTACGAAATGCGTTAAATACTACGGTGAGGGAAAACATTGTGAGGAAAGCTACCTGTTCCCCGAATAGGTAATAGTTAGTGCTTGTAAATGGCGACATGGCTTACCACCTGTCACATTGAGTACTGACTATCTGGTCAAGACGTGGGTCTGAGGTGGCCATAGAATTACTACCTTCGCAATTGCGTACCTGAACCTCTGACTACCCCTTTAATGGTCGTGAATGCGTTTGTCTTTTTTTACTCTTAAGTATGAAAGCTATGGCAATAAATCTCTATCTATATTTTTATTTAAGCTGGATGACGTAAACAACAGTATCAAATACGAAGATGGTAACCAATCAGATCCTGAAGATAATCTACCACAAACAGGTGATGGTTACGAAGCGACTGATGATGACATCTCTGGGTCAGTGATCAAAGTAAAAGGATATGATGAAGACAATGAAACAGTGGAAACAAAGCCCGTTGTCTTGATTGATGAACAAAGCTTTGATGATGATTGTAACGACGATGAATATGTGTTATCAGCTAAGAAAGTCAAAGTTACAAAGTCAAACAACTCAGAAATCTTTGTGAAAAATCTTAGGCGTACTGCAAAAAGTAAGACAAAAAAAATCTTCCTTAAACCTTATTATATTTTTTAACAAACTTAATTGGTATTAATTGAATGTAATAACGGTTTATAACATTGATAAATTTGATAAATTTTCAATTAGGTTAATTAGTTATTAAGGTAAAAAAAGGATTTCTCCGAATAGCGTACAATTTGATATTGGCATTAAATCGTATTGTCACGCAATTAAAAAAAAATTTCACTATTGAATCAGATCGTCTTTTTTATTACTTACTTACACTTCAAAAATTTAAGCAATTTACATATAACGAATCTTACTTTACTATTTTATAATCTCAGGTTCCACTTCCAAGATGAAAACCCCCCTAAAAAAGTGGCCAGAAGACTTTACATACAATTTCGTAAAGATCTACCTTGCCCACGAAATACTCTGGAATTCAGGGCACCCTTTTCACCGAGACAGATTCCGTCGGAAGCAGGCTCTGGAACACATTGAGAAGGAACTGGGAATCCCGGAATATGGTATAAAAGAGATCAAAGAAAAGATCAGAAGTCTCAAGTCTACCTACAGTCAGGAGTTGAAGAAAGTTAGGGAATCTCAAGCTAAAGGACCGGAGTTTGTTCACGTTCCACATCTCAAATGGTTTACGTTATGGAGCTCTGTTGTTAATTCGGTAAGCTATTATCTATATGTGAATATTTCTAATGCAGAATAGACCTGCGATATTCATTTATTTTACAAGAAAACTTGACTTATTTGTTGAACCAAGACCAAGGCCATTGCAATATGGCAGATACACCGGTTAGCAAAGGTAGTACTTTTCATAAAATAAAACGTTATAACACCAGTTTTTTTTTGTAAAATGCAACAGAAATAAAGATATACTTTGGGAAAATAGGAATTACCATCCTATCGTCCAATTCATGGTTATTAAACTTAACTGCATTTACTGTACTAAATGTTACCATACAACATGACATTTAACCATTTGTTTTAGGTTGATGATGGTAGCGATGAGATAAGATATGATGATCTCAGCCAAATAAATTTGGTAGAAAACGTTTTCTTTACAAAATGATGGGGGAAATAGCGGTGATGAAAACCAACAGATTAGGGTTAAAAGTTAAAGATTTTGATGAGATCAAAGATTCTGAAGACACTAAGCCTATTTTGTTAGATGAAGCAGAATTTGATGATGATGATGATGAATATGTAGCTACGCCGCTAAAGAAAGGAAAGAAAGCTAAAAGAAGCAATAGTCATGAAAAACCAAGTAAGTATAAGAGTGATGTGGAATGAATGTTCAATCAATCTATGGTGATACATACTCGTATTATCAAATTGATGAATATAAAAACTACATACACATTACGCTCGTTTCCCTGTAGAGGTAGACAAAGATCATTGATCTCCATCTGTCCCGATCCTGAATAACTACTTTTGCTTTATTGATACTTATACAAGCCTTATACATACGCGGCGGTTATAGGTACTTCTAAAGTTCCTTTTTTTCTAAACCCTTTTCAATATGATTACTGTACGTATATATGTAACCGAACCAATCTGATCAACACTAACAAACCTATCCGATATTTCCTATAATCTGTTACGTTGGGTTACGGATATCTTGTGAAACATGACTTAAGAGTTAAAAATTAGAATGATTTCTTTATATACATATTCACGCCCCTGCGTCCTCAACGGAATAGGCAGATACATCGATCGCCTCCTGGAACGATCTAACAAATCTCTCTTGCTTTACTCACACCTTAACCTTCTCATACACGCTCTCCTGTTCTTCATACTACGTACACCCGTATTGTGGACGATTCCCTTCATGTTTAACTTTGCTAAGCTGATGATGATGATCCACATGGTGTCCGATGACGGCGACTCCATCAACGCCGGTTGTGAGCTCTGACGTGGCTCGCAAATCCAAATTTAGTCTTGAAATTACGACCACAAGCTTCACAGAAAAGTTGTCCGTTCCGGTATGTGTAGTTATAGGTTGGTTTCGGGCGGGACTTTGCCGCAAGGCGTTTTTCGTCGAGATTGTGTAGACGGTTTGCTAAGCTATCACCTTTGTTACAGATACCTCTTCACCTTTGAAGATGGATGAGCCCCACATTGATGATGAGTTTGACCTCTTCGCCAAAAGCTTGGCGGCTCAACTGAGATCATTGCCATTAGTGGATGCTGTCAGATGCAAACAGCAGATCCAAACATATGTTACTAATGCAAGACTAGCCTTCTTGCAGAAATGTGAAGATTAAATGTTTTCGATGATTGTTACGTGCTAGCTGGGGCGTACAATGAATGCTAACTAGCTGCTGTTCTTCCTGGCATGTCGTGGGTAGCGACTTAGGGACTAGGGGTAAATAGAATGTTAGGGGATGGGTTAGTAACCTGCCTATATGTTCCGTTATGACGTCGCTTCCCCAATATTCATGCTAAAAAATGACCTAGGAGATATTATATCTCCGAAGTCATAATCATTGCAAAAAGTTAAGGCTGGTGTACTGCATTTTTAGCCTTATACTGGACAATATGGCCTAGTAGCAAAAAAATAGTCATACATACATATCTCGCCGTTTCTCTGTAGAGGGGTAGGCAGAGATCACCCCATGTGCCCTGATCCTGACAAACCACATTTGCTTCATTACTCGGCGTTAATAGGTACTTTTAACGTCACCCTTTTTCAATATGGCTTCTATCTGACTGTCATAGTTTTATTGTAATTAGTCAAATATGTGTTAATAGAATACTTTTCTGAATAAACATAAAATATAATTATTTAGTAGTTTTGTTTTAGTTTAAGATGTAAATATAATGATACTGTATGGTTTCTTCCCGGTATGTACTCTTTTTAGGTGAGTAAGCTACATCGGATGATAGAAATTAATAGGATAAAAACCTACAACGTGTCACCAAAAACAACAAACAAACGCATTCACCACCATTAACCCTTGCGGGATAGTCAGAGGTTCAGGTGTCCATATCCGCAATTGCGAAGGTAATAATTCTCTGGCCACATTAAACCCACGTGTTAACCAGATAGTCAGTACTCGATGTGACAGGTGGTAAGCCATAGCGCCATTTACAAGCACTAACTATTACCTGTTCGGGGAACAGGTAGGTCTTCTCACGATGGTTTCCCTCATCGTAGCACAGATAATATAATACTATACAGTATTCGACCGTAGTATTCAACGCATTTTCTATTTTTAAACTATTTTTATTACGAAAATGTACATAGAACATCATTCAACTTCATTTCCATTGGTACATGCTTAAGCGTGATTTGAACCCTGTACCCCACTGATATAGAGTCAAGTCCCAAACAACCATGTGTGTCACCAATATTGCAAAATAATGACTATACCAAACATACTACCAAAATTTGACCCAGGATATGTCCTCAAAGGTCTTTTTAACTCGGGTGGGATATAAAATGTCATATGAAACCTCAATATTAATGCTGAAACGTGACCTAGGAGATATTATATCGATGAGGTTCTTTTTTATAACACTATTAGGACACTAATACACCTATTGAGCTAGCTCCTCGCTAAGTTCATTTACTAGACTTGTGTTAAGGGCTCTGTCCATCCTAAAGAAGATTAAAGGACGAAAATGTGTAATGTAGAACAATGTGACTAAAATAATGTTTCATACAATTTTACAACTTTTATGAGCTATCTACTATTCTATACCTTATTTATTTATAAATGTAAAGCCACTGACACAGTACAGTTAATGCATTATAAAGTAAAATAACATAAAGTATGATAAAAGATTATACCGAGGCAAAGAGCATGCAAATCCCCTTATATTAATATCCGGTGATAAATTCCCTTTATCTTGGGGCGTGATGATAATGCAGTTAGAAGTTGAATAAAAATATCATAAGTCTAGCCTAAACGCGGATTAAATAAACAGCTTACTTAATTTTCGGGAAGAAATTGGTTAAAAACTGGTGGTATTGAGTTTGTATGGGATTTTGATAGAATATAACTTAGCAATAAGTACTCGTAGTTTAGATGAAAGAACTTCTGAGTTATTTATATTCGTAATTACATGGAGATCTATTATCGTAGATATAAACACACTCAATATTTGCATCCAAATGATAGTATCCGATAGTAATCAGAAGTCATAACAAATGTAAGCTTATTCTGGTAATTAATTTTATTCTAGATTCAAATAAAATTAAATGATATCCAATTGAAGCAAATAATGATTATCTCTTACTACTCCAAAACAGCCGTTATGCACATGTAGATATCTATACCAACTCCGAAACGAGCTTCTAAGAAAAGCTGCACATCTATTTAAGTTCCTATATACCCATAAAGGGTCAGAGGTGGGTATGTTAGGGTTGGTAGCAATAAACATGTATTTTTCGGACAAATGGGGATCCGTGATCTCTGCCTACCCCTCTACAGGGAAGCGTGATGTGTATGTATGTATGTATGTATTTGTTAACTTATCATTTGACTTAATAGTCGATGATAGTTATTTACGAGAGGGGGATTACAGTTACTACAATTTTAATATGTATGTTTTAAGTTCCCAAAAGTAAAACCAAATAATCATATTGGAGTAATAAAAACATACAAACATGTGTTTAATACCACTATTTTATCCTTTTGGTGTTTCATCATATTATCTTCGCCTTACGATGCCGTAACCAATTTTCCACATGAAAATCAGCACCTATCAAAATAATAATATTTGGAGATTAATACACCAATTCAACTAGCCCCTTGGTAAGTACATTTAAGACTTGTGTTAAGGGTACAAGTCAACGTATATTTAAGAAACATATACATATTATATATAGATAAATACATATATAGCAAAAATCAATGACCAGACTGGAAAGCAGTAGAAAAGCGTAGTTTTAAACTCTGCTTCCACTGGGAATCGAACCCGGGACCTCACGATTAGCGTTGTGTCTAACCGATCGCGCCACGGAGGTCGTCAATTAATTAAAATTAGGTATATCTAGTGAAACATGAGCTGTGAGTTGCAAAAACCATAAAATTTCCTACAATGTTTAAATTTAAGCAAGGAACTGGGCAACTCAACTAATCCTCATACAAATGGCAACCCTACAGGATAGTGTTGCCATGACTTGCACAGGGGAACGTAGGGGCCTTAGAAAAGCAATAAAGCTGTTCCCACATACATACAAGCAAAAGTATAGGTACAAAAGGTTACAAAGACTCTTTGGTCACGTTAACCTTACAATTTGTAACCACGAACCAAATATAAAGAGGACTCGGCGTAAGGAGCGGTCCCCGTTACGCGGTGCGGAGTCCAAATGGCGTGTTTTAATTGGTGCGGAGTCTAAATATGTGTAGTAGAAAGAATATACCTCATTTGATTGGGCCGATTGTTTGCCGACGTGTTTTGATTGGTTGTAATATCTCCCCCTCTATCTCGCGTACCTTGTTTCACCCCGCGTAATGCCACGCTAGTTTCGATACAAATATTGCGTAAGGCCGACTCCTCTTATTAATTACTCCATGTTTGTAACCCACTACAAACAATACAAACACTCACGGCCATTAACACTTGTGGGGTAGTTAAAGGATCGAGTCTACATCACTGCAATTGCGGAAGTAGTAATTTTGTGGCTACCTCGAACCACTATGTTGGCTAGATAGTCAGTACTAATTAATGTTACAGATGGTAAGCTGTGTCGCCATTTACAAGCACTCACTGAATTTGATATAAACAATATGTTAAAGATCCAGATACGGGACCAGCATTAAACCACGACCTGTGCTAGTCAAAGACACAAACAAACGCATTCACGCCTTGCGGGGTAGTCAGAGGTTCAGGTTTCCATCTCCGCATTTGCGAAGGTAGTAATTCTATGGACACCTCGAACCCACGTGTTGACCAGATAGTCAGTACTCAATGTGACAGGTGGTAAGCCACGACACCATTTACAAGCACTAACTATTACCTGTTCGACGAACAGGTAGGTTTCTTCACGATGTTTTCCCTCAGCGTATAATTCGATGCATTTCGTAAATGTGTTTTTTATTACGAAAATGTACATAGAAATTCATTAAACTTCATTTCCATTGGTACATACTCAAGCGGGATTTGAACCCTGTACCCACTGATACAGAGCCAAGCCCCAAACAACTGAGCTACGTCGAATTGGAATGTGTTAGTTTGGGACGCAAATAGATTATAAACTAGCAGGCTTTCCTCCCGTTATGTCGTAGAATCCTTATAAGTAATCTTTTGGGTATTTATCAACGCCATGACGATCTACTTTTTTTTTTCATCTTTACTAAGCCATTCACCACTAAGGTTATGACGGCCGAAGTACAAACACTGATGCCAGGGCGTTTGCACAACCTGTTATTCCATCGCCATGGTTACACCAATGCCGCCAGCCGCTACAACCGAAGAAAAACGAAATCGAAGCTCCAATTCTTCTCTTCCTTGTTCTTCGGTTCGTTCCAGTTGAAAATCCAAATATAATCATATATATAAAGCAAACATATTTAGCCAATTTTGGCTGTGATGCCACTAAATATTCAGCCGAAAATAATTATTTGTATTTTCGACTTTCACTGAGCTGCTGACTTTGTTGATGCACCATAGACGACTGAAAGCGATGTTATAACTCCTGGGTTTTGTTCATTCCGGAATGGATTAAATAAGGGCCAACATGTACATATATACATGTATGTGTTCTAAGTTTTGTATAAGTACGTCTTTTGTATTAAGATAGAGTCTTTGGATAGTAAGGTAAGCTTATGTACCTATACACGTTTAATGAAGGATTTGCTACTAAGCTATATAAGGTAAGCGATATTCTACTTTATTACGTTGTACGAATGGTCGATTATTCAATAAAACGTTAGCTCTCCACGGAAAACGATTCGGGACAAATATTTCATAGGAGCCGATATAGGGATGGGACAAGAAAATAGAGAATGTCGATATCTTACCTATTTATTTGGGACTGAACTCTATACATATACAATAACTTTATAAATATTTTTTAATGCCACTGGTAATATGCATCGTTACTATTATGATTACTAGCTACTTTTCTGCTTAGTTTAATGACGTAGGGGAACAGTAAGGAAGTAGAATTAAAGAGAATCTATAAACTTACGAAACGCTCATTTTCTTTAAAATAGTAAAAATTCAACCAGTTTCTTGCATATTTAATGAGTTATATTTATATTTAGAATGCACGCATATCAACAATGTCAGTAGGTACCTACTTATATACAGATAAATTGCATAGTGATAGATAACGCAACTTATTTCAGACAAAAAATAAATATTCAGATTGATAATATAAATACAGGTAGCTTAAATATACCTAATATCAAATACAAATGATTTTACGTTATGTCAGTCAAGCGTTAATGTATATGTCAATTCCATATATTTTTTTAATTTCTATAGATTTAGTGTTAGGCCACTAGAATATAGTACCAGGGAAATTGTAAATAATAATAATATTTGCTCATAAAAAATTATCATACATATACATTCACAACTAATCTCTTTCGGGGTAGACAGAACCTCGGAGATATAATATCTGCTAGGTCACTTTTTAGCATGAATATTGGATTGCGCTGTGATGATGTAACATTAGTGACAGGTTACTACCCCATCGCCCCATAGATTCTATTTAGCCCTAGTCCCTTAGTCGCCTCCTACGACATGCTAGGCGGCTAGTTATCATGCTTCTTACGTTCCATATTAGCAGGACAAGTAAAGAATAATCATATTTATTCATGAAATATTTGCCACATGCATTAAATATAAAATAAAACTATGCAGTACAAACATAGTATTAACACACTACTTCCTAAGACAGGCCTTGTATGTTCAGTGAATATAATACACGATGCCCATCCCTAAAAATCCCCTAGAGAGTGTTATTGGCAGTCAACTGCCCACTAAGATACGGCGAAGTCTGCACGGGACATGAACGTAGGTGCTTTGCTTTATCGACGTGATATTCTTTTAACTACTTCCGATATAGTCTCGTCCGAGGGAACCGTCTTTTGTTTTAGGTGACTTGAATGTATGGGGGAGACGTGACTGAAGATTTTTAGTATAATTTTTATGTACATATATTGACGTCGTTTATTCCCTTTCGGAGAGGATAGAACCTCACAGACACGATATTTTCTAATATTTAATTAGAAAATAAATATAATATTTAATTTCACCATGAATATTTGAGTCTGATATCATATGGAACATCGGTGAAAGGTTGATAGCTCACAGTCTAATAAGATTAAATTTACTCCTAGTCTCTTCTATTTTTAGATTTCTCTTAGAACATAGTACATATTTCTAAAAATAAACTTATATGTACATATAAAAGCATTTTTTCACTTTGTTTTCAGGAAAGGTTTTACCTCAGATAGTATATGGTTGAGAATATATGGACTATATTATTATTATTATGTGACTCAAAAAAAAACAACCAAACTTCATCTAATAATTTATTACTATTTCACTTTTCATAACTCTTTGAACAATATCATTAAAATATTAACCCTATAGTATATTCGCATTTAGAAAATAGTGACGTCACAATGTCCCCACGATTTGACCAATGAGACGTGACGTGACGTGACGTTGGCTGCAATTGGTTAAAGTGACGTCTCATTGGCCAGTTGAGCCTTTGAATATCATGTCGTCACTATTTACTTAACGCGAATAGCCTATAATATTATGTCAACTTTGTCGCTCACTATCATAACATGATCCAAGTATTCGTACTAAGTACCATTAGGTATAAATACTTAGTACTTTGTACCAGTTACACCTCTCAATCTGCTGAACCACTAGACAATCCTCTCTTGAGATACTCCAACCTGGCTTCTGTGATGAACGTTTGTATATGCTGCTTACACCTCAATGCTTCTACTAAGGGCAGAGCTCTGAGTTGAGCTGCTAGGCTTTTGCAGAACAAGTCAAATTCATCTTCACTGGCTGTATTGGGTAATACTGTTGTACCTGAAATAAATGTATGTAGGTAAAGTTCGTGTTACATAAAATAAAAATATGCTTTGTCTAAAGTTGGGATTAATTGCTTTATTTAATTAGTAGTCTAAATTTTAACTTATTTATAATCCTATATTGAAATAACAATCAACAAATCAAGGCTAATTAGAAAAACAATAACCCAAAAGTAATTTCGGGAATTTTGTAATATTTATATACACTAAGATTAAACTATAGTTCAAAGTTCATTACTTTCGGTTATTGTTTAAAGGAAAAACGTTACGTATAAGATTGATATACAAAATACTAATCGTGTTATAACGAAAATATTAGATCTAGAAAACGAATGACGTAATTTTCTTCTAATTTTAAAATCACCAATCGACCTGTGTTACTATCTATATTATGACTATCCGGTACCTAATGATGTCCGAATGTCATTGACTCACTCTAGCTCGATCCTACCCTATCTACATAGTTAGAACCATACCATCGCATCAAAGAAACATAAAGTAGTCGTAATACTTCATAATTGATTGGTAATAGGCTTGATTGTTTTCAAAAATTATTTAACTAACTATAAATATAGTTACTAAGAGAAATTTAACACATTAATAGGCGTAGATAAGTTATTTGACATTCGTAACGCTAATCTGCACCATTAATAATGTCTTACACTATTTAGTTTCATCTTTAAAAGATCCGATAAATATTATGCCTACCCGTACTCAACTAATTAAAAATTCTCTATTATACTTACTAGAACTAACGCCACAACTATATGGTGCACTCTTCACTTTTCTCCTCATCTTCATCTTTGGTTTTCTCTTATATTCTTCCTGTGAGGACATGGAATCTTCTGCTGGTGGGAGATCCTCTGCATAATCTTCTATCGCTTCATCAACGTATTCAGAGGCGACCGGTTGAGATTGAGTATGAGGATACGTGTTTTCCACTTTGATTGGGTTTTCTTCTTCAC
Organism: Leucoptera coffeella; assembly: GCA_030578115.1. NCBI lineage: Eukaryota > Metazoa > Arthropoda > Insecta > Lepidoptera > Lyonetiidae > Leucoptera > Leucoptera coffeella. Next base: position 163,350 of record JAMBLF010000451.1, on the reverse strand, counting down.
TCTGCAAAATTTTTTAATTAGCACGTTTTGTATCACTGTGCAGTGTATATTGAATGAGTAAATCTTGTTAACATGTACGAGTATTAAATACGACAAAAGAGAAACGCTTCACGACTAATAACCCTTGCGGGATAGTCAGAGGTTCGGGTGTTCATCCGTAAGTGCGGAGGTAGTAAATCAATCGAATGTATATAAATAAAATTAATCATGTTTTATTCTAGAATAGAAATACTACGAGTATTAAAGTATTCTTACGGTAATAAGGTATGTAAAATACCTAGGTATATGTTAACAAACGATGTTATTGTATCTAAGAGCTATTCACGGTTACGTTTTCATTCGGCTTGTGTTTAACTGATAAATATTTTTTGTCACTTTTAGCATTAATTATGGCATTTTTTGGAATATCCAACCCATAGGTTCCAATGGCATCGAACGAAATTTGAGACGTAAAATGAATGCTTAGCTGCCGTTCTTCCCGGCATGCCGTAGGAGGCGATTAGGGGCTAGAGGTAAATGTAATCTATTGGGCGATGGACTAGCAACCTGTCACATATGTTTCACATAACATCAAAACCCCATCGAATGAATATTTATGCTAAAAGTGACCTAGGAGATAATATCGTATCTCCAAGGTTCTGTGCACCCCGAAAGGAATTACGGAAGGTAAATGTATGTGTTCTGAGTGCATTAGGTATGTATTCATTCTTATGGTTTATAACAAAACACAGGACTCACCTCATCGTCATACACATGTTGATATGCATTATCAGCGTCAGGATTCAAGGCCGAATTCATAAGATGAAACCATCTCAAACTGGGAACATGCTTACTCCCCTTAGCTGACGCTTCTTTTATCTTCTTCTGTTCCTGAGAGAAGGTAGATTTCAAATTCTTCAGCTTCACCGTAATCTCCTTGACACCAAACTCTGGTAGATTCATTTCTTTTTCCAAACTCCTCAAGGCTTGTTTCCGATAAAACTTCTCTTTGTAAAACGGATGGTTACTATTCCACAAACATTCGTGCGATAGGTATAATTTCACGAATTTATACGTTAGACTCTCCGGCCATTTTTTCTTGAATATCTTCATTGTTTATTCACACTAATTATCCACTTTTTAACGTAACAAACACAATAATAAACAGTTTAGTTCAAGAGAGAGTTGAACTAATTCGGAGCGTGTACTCACTTAAACAGATAACTAACAACTGACTGCTTTACTGTCGCTTCGATCGCCAGTCGACTAGAGTACCCGCCACATAAGGAGGCAGTAGCCAAACTTGGAACTAAATTTGACGTTTCCGCCATTGCGTGTTATTTTGTATGAAAGGTAAATTAAGTATTACCAGCGTTGTGTTTTTTGCCCACTCTTTGTAATTTTTATGTTTGTTAAGGGTGATTATAATAAATTGATTTCTGGAGTTTCTTGTTAGTTCTTCTCCAAGGGTCTCCGCTGAACTTCTTCTTCTCAATCGTTACGCTCTTATCAGAGCGGTCGTGGTCTTCATGACGTGGCATCTTGAGCAGCCGAAATGGTTGGTGAACTAACCTCGGTAAAAATATGTAAAGACAATGCTCAGTGCCATGTTTGAAATAGTTTTTTTACATACATACACATCACGCCTGATTCCCTGTAGAGGGGTAGGCAGAGATCACGGATCCCCATTTGTCCCGATCCTGACAGACCATTTTCGCTTCATTGACATTCATACATTCTCTAATACACTCTCGGCGGTTATAGGTACTCCTAACGTCACCTTTTTTCAATATAGTGTCTATCTGACTGTTACATATATGTCTTATTAGGCCGGCCCCTACGTAACCGCCCTTCCACTTCACTCATATATATTCCTTTTGTCAATATATAGTTTTTTTAATTTGTACTTAGATCATAAAATAACTTTCAAAGAGAGCTTATGATAGGGCCTATTTTGAATAAAAATATTTTGACTTTTGACTTTGGTATATTAATTTGTTTTATTTGAGTTTATAGCTCTGCAACCAAAGATCGTTACAAATGAAACCTCAATATAATGTATCGAGCCGTATGGCACAGTGAGTGCTAGTTTTGGCGTGTTTACTGGCAACACTGGATTACGCGACTGTGGCGACGCCTCCAACTGCCACCTTATGTGGCGGGTACTCTAACACTCTCCCCCCGTACTCCCCGCTGTCACGTCGCTCCCGCCATACTATAGCATGTGTCAAGTAGAGTTAGTAGTTTACTTGATGAAATGTACGCGCGGTACTCATTTATTTTTTAGTCATTTTTTGTAAACATGTTTAGTGTATAACTTAACAACCTATGGATTTTTATACAAATATGCTATGGTATATAGGGGTTGTAATATATAACTTATTACCGTTTTCGGTTATTTTAGCTAGTGATTTAGCACCATAATTTTTAAATAATATTGATTATTGGACAAACACATTGGGTTACATGAGAGTTCTTTTCAACCTTTAAAAGTGCATTTAAATTGTAATCGAGGGCATAATGAAGAACATGAATAAAAAATACTTTAACCACTACAACCACACTCAAAATACCCCTAAGTCACGTTTCTCATTCATTCAGTTATATCTTACCAACCATCTAGCTTATTCATTTAATCCTTCGATAATCCATGAAGGATTACCAGCCCATTGCCCATTAGGACTTACCCCCCTTCATACGTTTCCATGTGAGAGCTTTCCCAGTTCCCTTGAAAAGAAAGTTGGTCTTTTTGAACGGGCAAAAGGTAATTAGCTATCTCGCTACGCTATTCACTTTGAACAATTTTCCTTTGGCTCTAGACTTGCAGGTCTTTCACAGAAGTACTATGACCTAGACTGACGATGCACGCGTAGGTGGCTAAAGCGATTTGGTATGTATTATTGGTAATGAGATCCTGGAATACGAATACAAATAAAAGTATAGTAATAATAATATTTGGACATAACAAAACAAAACAATACAAAAATAATAAAAACAAATAAAAATAACAAATCAAAACAAAAAATATTTGGACATTATTACACCAATTGAACTAGTCCCTTGGTAAGTACATTTAAGACTTGTGTTAAGGGTACTAGTCAACGTATATTTAGGAAATGTATACTTATTATTCATAGATAAATACATAATTTATAGCATATATAATTAACGACCAGACTGGAAAACAGAAGAAAAGCGTCGTTTTTATCTCCATCGGGAATCGAACCCGGGACGAAGCGTTCAGGCGTCTAACCGACCGCGCCACGGAGGTCGTCAAAGTATCTCTTCAATGATATGATGGAAAAAACCTTATAAGCGATACTTGTATTCTATTCACGTAATGTAGAGTAATCGAGGATTTAAATTAACCCCTAGATCACTTCACTACATAGTATACAAAGTCGAGTAAAACAAAGTCGCTTTCTCTGTCCCTATGTCCCTTTGTATGCTTAAATCTTTGAAACTACGCAACGGATTTTGATGCGGTTTTTTAATAGATAGCGTGATTCAAGAGAAAGGTTTATATGTATAATAACATCCATTAAATAGTGGAGCAGGCTATATATTTTTAACCCGTGCGAAGCTGGAGCGGGTCGCTAGTTCAATATAAATAACAGGGAGTATTGATGCTTCGATGGGTTGGACATGTTATGCGGATGAATGGTACATAAAAGGCATGTAGATGGATGAATGGAAGGGTGGTTACGTAGGGGCTGGCCCAATAACAGACAGACAGTCAGATAGATGCTATATTGAAAAAGGGCGACATTAGAAGTACCTATAAACGCCGAGTGTGTATGAGTGTCAATGAAGCGAAGTGATCTGTTAAGATCGGGATAAATGGGAATCCGTGAACTTTGTCTACCCCTCTACAGGGAATCTGGCGTGATGTGTATGTATATATATATATGCATAATAATATGTATTCTTTAGTTCCCAGAATAAAAATAAAAATATCAGTCTATCGATATGATGCAAAAGTCTTAATAAGAATATATTAATGTATTCATGTCATGTAGAGTATTTAATTGAAATAATACCTAAATCCAAAAGCCGAAATCTTATTGAAAGAGTGAGTAAAAAGTGTTGATGCGTTAAATATGTACGTATTCCGTAAATATCTATTTAATTGTCTGAACCCAGCCTTTTCATATACGTACCATACATATACCCTAGAAGATGGACAGCACATAAAATATCCCCTCATTCACTTTTAGACGGAAATTAGGAGAGATCATCGCTTATTAGGCAAGACACAAAAAAATTATACCCAGAGAAAATAAAATAATATACCTATATTAAAAGTCATAGCGATAAACCTACTATTTACCTTCAATAGACATGATGACAAATTATGAAAAACTGTTCTATAATATTCGGAAATATATATATATAAATCACAATAAACATAATATTTCGGCTGAAAATTAAGGTTTAGTATTAAAAAATTACTTTTTAATTCATAAATTTAAAATATGCACAAAAACACTTCAAAAGTGCCATGGCGTCACTTTCTACGTCATTCTAGAGTACAATGATCATTTGACAGTTGTAAACATTGACATACTCTTGATAATTTTTAAATTGTGCATTTTAAACATGAATTAAGTGTACCTAGTTCACCTATTTTTCATACATTTTTTAGCCCAAAACAATAATACCGAGATCCCCAATTACCCTCGCCTAAACCTCTCAACAATAAATCAGCGAGCACCACCTGCCTACTTGGGTTTGGTAAAAAGCAACAACACGGCCCACGTGCCCGTAATTCGGGATGCAGGGATATTTCGGTCATCGCAGGTGTGATTTATTGCCTTTTCTAATGAGACTTTTTCTTTTTTTCCGTCCGTAACGTCGCTTTGTTTTGCGGACCAGAGTAGCTCTCAACATATTACGTACAACGTATATACGTTAAATTGATGTTAGTTTATATAAACCTATATTTATATCGGAGTGTGTATGAGAAGATGTATGAATGTCATGATATGTATGATCGGGACAGATCCGTGATCTCTGCCTACCCCTCTACAGGGTATCATCTGAATATTTACATCTGACGTATATAGATTGTTCAAAATATTTTAATACTATAGTTTGATCTTATGTCCATAAAAAATATTAGGTGTCATTAATTGTTCATATTCCTGGTATATGAACAAATAATAACACCAAATATTTTATTTGTTATTATAATTGAAACACTTGTGAAGAAATGTGTTAGGTTTATAAAATAGTGCTAATTTACATTAACCAAAAAATTTGTCACTCAACCTCTGACTTTCTGGATAACAACTACATGTTACAAAAACAATAATATTATAAAAACCAACCTCATATTAACACTATAAAATATTGTGGTGGTCTTATCACAGACCATCCATATCACATCACCATGTACAATAACGACGACGGTCCCGGGTTCGATTCCCGGTGGAGGCAGAGTTAAGAACTACGCTTTTCTTCTGCTTTCCAGTCTGGTTGTTGATTATATATGCTATATTTGTATTTATCTATATGTGATATGTATATATTTGTTAAATACACGTTGACTAGTACCCTTAGCACAATTCTTAAATGAACTTACCAAGGGGCTAGTTCAATTGGTGTAATAATGTCCTACAATATTATAAAAAAAATGCACAAGTTTAACTACAATACAAGTCCAATTGATTACATACGATTTAAAAGACGAATTTAAACTCTTTTGTTTAACACTGTTGTTTTTCCAGTCCACTACCAACTTCACGCTATTGCTCAAGTGATATCGAACTACGATCGTGCTAAAACACATTAGTAGACCTCGGTACAAATTGAAATACCATAGAATAGCAGATTTGTACCTCCACGTACAATGGTGGAGAAAAGTGCCCGCAGCCCGTCTCTCGGATATCCGACCTTCTCTTATTGCTGGCCAGTTACGCAAGCAATTCAGATAGCATTTTTAAGCCGTATTTTCGCCTTTTTGAATTTAAAGCTGAATTTTATATTAAAATATTCTCGTCGATGAAGTTTAAGCCTGAGTTTATGGCTTATACTGTAAAATAGTGTGTTGTATAATGCTCTGTTAGTTTTCAGTGATTAATTTCCTCAAATATAAGTTCGTAATATAAGTTCAAATATAAGTTAATTAGTAAGTTGTTATTTTATATATTTATTAATTACCATAACATAAACAATATGATTATTAAGTATTGAAAGCGTCACTGAAACTCAAATTCACGATACATTTTTTAATCCATTCTTAATTTAATTTGTTCTAGTAGATTAATTACCTATATACATATTATTTTAAGCTAAGGGATAAATAGATACTATCGATCGCCACCTGGAACGATCCTGACCAATCTCTATTTAGTAGATTAATAACTTCCAAAAACTATAACTAGATGGCAGTAAACAAATAAGTCACTTACCAGCCTTACAGGGGTCCATTCCAAGATCTCCGGAGTCCTTATGCTCAAAATGAGAATGCAGCAACTCTTCAATGGTATACTTGTGTGGCTCATACCGTTTTGCCGTGGTCACTAGCACAAACAAATATAAAAAGCACAGTCTTGACAACACTTGACACTTAAATGTCATTGTGATTTTTTTATACACTTGGGTCAACGAACACAATACTTTTCAGCCATCTGGAACAAGAAAAAACATTAATTTAACTAAATACATTATTTGTCGGTTATCATTGAACATTTGTGCATAATTATATTGCAGAGATAAATAATTAAACATCTGTGGTTATCATTGTATCGACCCTAACGGGATAGACTAAGACTATCAATAGCCACCCGGAACGGTCCTGAAAAATCTCTATTGCTTAACTCACTCTCATTAACCTTCTCATACATGCTCTTCTGTTCTTCACGCTACGTACACCCGTCTTGAGAAGAATGTCTCCAGTTTTATCAGTATAAGTTCTACGCAGCCTACCCCGTCTAACACTACCTTCCACTTTGGCTTTATAAATTCCTTTCGTAACCCTCTTTTCATCCATCTGCTACATGTGCCGAAACCACCTTAACATACCTAAAAATAGGCATTTCCACTATATAGTAATGTAAATACAAAACAACAAACGCTTTCATGACCAGTAACCCTTGCGGGGTAGTCATAGGTTAAAGTTTCCATCTCCGCAATCGCTGAGGTAATAATTCTATTGTTAACATTAAGGATATCACTCCAATATGGTAAACAGTTGGCTAGTACAGTCATATACTATAGTAAACTGCAGTCTAGTCTATTTATCTACGTAATATAATACTAAAATATGGACATTATTACACCCCTTGAACTAGCCCCTTGGGAACTTCATTTAAGACTTGTGTTAGTACTTGTCAACGTATATATAAGAAATATATACTATTATGTATAGAAAAATACATATATACCATATATAATCAACAACCAGACTGGAAAGCAGATAACCGTAGTTCTCAACTCTGCCTCAACCGGGACTCGAACCCAGGACCTCACAATTAGCATTCAGGTGTCCAACCAATCGTGCCACGGAGGTTGTCAAATCTATGTGGTGCACCAAATAGAATTGTGGTCCTAAACACACAAACGCCGCGTGGCATTATTATTGATTCGTCAGGTAACCGCCCAATATAGACGGGACATGCCCTATCTACTTCCAAAGGGGAATCTTGTTTGATCGAGGGAATATTGGTTGTTAGTTTGAGATATTCATATGAAATTAGATCTTTTAATCCTCTTTAAGGTGGTTGGAATATAGGAGATATAATTACAAATTAATTGTATTTTATCAATATAATGCTAAAAAGTGACCTAGGAGATATTATACTTATCTCCGAGGTTTTGTCCACCCCGCAAGGGATTAAAGGACGTGATTATATGAATGTATTTTATCAATTATAATCGGGGTAATGATGAAAAACATAAACAAGATTGGTGACAGGTTGCTAGCCCATAGCCCAATAGATTGCATTGAAGAACAACACTTATCGCGTTCTATTCACGTCACAGACTCAAATAGGACAAGTTATACTTATAACTGCTATAGACACATAAAAAATATTAACTTTATATAGTGAGAGAAAACATCATGAGGAAAGCTTTTATCAAAACTTTATACAAAGAGTCCTTTACACAACAACAAAGGAAAATACCATTGCAATGTTCAGCAGATGATCAGTTCACTTTTGACCCCGTTAGAGATTAAAGTCGCTATGTATTTGTATAACATACATATATGTTATTTAATCCTTTATGGGTAGACAGAACTGCGGAGACGTAAAACTACAGTATCCTTGATCACTTTTAGGTTAATTATCAAAGCCATGAAAATGATAATATGAAAGAACAGTGACAGATTTCTAGCAAACTGGTAAAATATTCCATTGACTCCCAGTTTATATAAATTAGCTATATTGAAAAAAGGTGACGTTAGGTGTACTCATAACCGCCGAGAGTGTATGAGAAGATGTATGAATGTCAATGAAGCGAAAGTGGTCTGTCAGGATCGGGACAAATGGGGATCCGTGATCTCTGCCTACCCCTCTACAGGGAATCAGGCGTGATGTGTATGTATGTATGACTGCCAGTTCCAAGCTAACCCCTATGACGTACAAAGAAGAATGGCAGCTAGTTAACATTCTATTAATGTCCCAGACTAGCACGGGACTATATATCACAGTTCTAACCCTGTTCTGAGGGTATCTGACAGCTGGTCTTTAAAATTTAGGACAAGAGGGCTTATTCTTCATGCCATTTGTCACGGTAAGGATGAGGTTATAGTTAAGTGTGCTTTTCGAAATGTCTTGAACGTTGCTTGAATTAACCTGATAGGTTTATTCTAGGATACATACATACATTTACTTGTTAGATTAATTAGGATACATACAAACACATCACGCCCATTTTCCTACAGAGGGGCAGGTAGAGTTAATGGATGCCCATTCGTAAAGTTCTTCATAAACTTATTCGCTGCACTAACATTCATACTATTTTTCACACTTAATACACATCGGATAGATAAGTAAAGATAATTAAGTTTAAGTTCAGAATTAAGTTGTGTTCTATAACATTATATTATAACATCTATAAGTAATAGTATTTTATTACGAACATACGCATCACTGTTAATCCCGAAAAACATAGACAGATCATCCAGTTGACTTCGATGACAATATTTTTCCTCAAACCGAATAGCACTTGACCATTCTGATAACCCATACTGATTTCGATACTTAACCTCCATGATCTAAGTTTAATTGCCTTATTAAATACAATTATGTATACTATTCATATCCTGTAATCCCGTTCGGAGTGGATAGAATCTCGGATAATACCTCCTATATCACTTTGTAGCATAAGTATTGGGGTTGTGATGTCATATGGAACATTGGTGATGGTTGCTAGTCCATCGCCCAATAGATTACATATACCCCTAGTCCCTTAGTCGCCTCCAACGATATGCCGGTAATAATGACAGATAGTAAACATTACTTCTAACTCTCAGACTAGCACGGGATTTAATATCTATTAATTAACTAGAATTATTACTGTGAAGACAAACGCGTTCACGACCGATAACCCTTGCGGGGTAGTCAGAGGTTCAGATGTCATCTTCACAATTGCGAAAGTAGTAATTCCACGGCTACCTCGAACCCACGTGTTGACCAGATTGTCAGAAATCAATGTGATAGGTGGTAAGCCATGTCGCTTTTTACAAGCACTAACTATTATCTGTTCGGGGAACAGGTAGGTTTCCTAACGATGTTTTCCCTCACCGTAATATACGACGAATTTCGTAAGTATATTTTTATTACGAATATGTACGTACATTCATTAAACTTCATTTCCATTGGTACATGCTCAAGCGGGATTTGAACCCTGTACTTACTAGTTATTTTTAAACACTCGCGATTTATACTCATTTTATTTACTATGAGAGACCGGGTTATATCACGATAAATTAATAAAGCTATCTGAATATCGAAACATCGGCCAAAATAAAGGTAATCAGATATCTTTATTAATTTATCGTGATATGACCCGGTCTCCTGTACCCACTGATACAGAGCTAAACCCCAAACAACTGAGCTACGTCGAATTACAATAAATTCTATATTCTGTGTATTATATTCTAGTCTGTGAAGTACAATAAATTCTATTCTTCGCATTTAGAAAAGGCGTTTAATGTGCTACAAAATCCCAACTCAACAAAGAACACCGCACTGTGGTCGTCACCATTAAGGACTACACACATACTTTGTTAGTTTCCCAACAAATTGTCTGTCCTTTGAAATTGTTGGAAACGTTGGCTGGTTGGCAGTTGTTTCTTGTTCAACTGTTGTCAGAAATGTTGAATTTTGGTACTGGACCAACTAAGTGACAGCTGTTCAGATTCCCACGTTTAGTTTGTTAGGTATTTCTGTATTTGCGTATTGAAAGACATTTAGGTTGCTAGGGTAAAAACGAGACTGCGACTGTCTATAGAAGTGTTTATATTATTACTAGCGACCCGCTCCGACTTCGCACGGGTATAAAATATATAGCCTACTCCATTATTTAATGGATGTTATTATACATATAAACCTTCCTCTTGAATCACTCTATCTATTAAAAAAAACCGCATTAAATCCATTGCGTAGTTTCAAAGATTTAAGCATACAAAGGGACATAGGGACAGAGAAAGTCACTTTATTTTGTTTAGTGATTTATGTGTTTTATTTTATGTGCACGTTCCAAACTTATGACAAAAGTTAATGATCATGCTTTGTGCTTCAATTTAAAGTTACTAACTATACCGGTTTTCTTATTTTGTGAAAATATTTTATTACTTAACACGAATATGTCTGTAATCGTGACGATATTTCCTATCCCTCTGGATAGGTAATAAGACTGTATCTGATTGTCATTTGGTATAGAAAAAAATGTCATAAGTAAAAAACCCTTATTGTGAAGACAATATTAACTCGATCGTAAATATTCCTAAAAAGGTTAAAGGTTGTACACTTATATAAGATTTTACATCCTGACGCTACATTATATGAAATATTTATCATGCGTCATGTAACTCCCACTGTTGTACGAGTATGTAAGATACACTTTACAAATGATCTTCTCCTACGCGTTACCCTTTATTCCTGTAATAGTAACAAATAGGCGACATACTCAAATAGGGGATGTTAGAAGTATCTATAACCGGCGAAGGTGTATGGAAGTTAATGATAATATAATAATAATATTTGGACATTATTACAATCATTAAAGTAGCCCCTTGGTTAGTACATTTAAGACTTGTGTTAAGGATACTAGTCAACGTATATTTAAGAAATATATACATATTATATATAGATAAATACATATATAGCACATAGGGTTTGTTCTTATGTATAATGTTAAGGTTTTTTGAAATAAACATTTTTCCTTTTTTTACTTTTTACTTTACATATAATCAACGACCAGACTGGAAAGCAGTAGGAAAGCGTCGATCTTAACTCTGCCTCCACCGGGAATCAAACCCGGGATCTCACCGAACGACTAACCGATCGCGCCACGGAGGTCGTCAAATGATGCGAAAGAGGTTTATTAGGATCGGAAAAGATAGGATCTTTGATATCCGCCTGTAAATCTTTATGATGCCAATGATGAAAATGCATATTTATTTACCATTTTTAACCAAAATCATGTTAAAATTGTGACGGATCTCTTGTCCCGATGAGAAATCACTTTAATTAATTTTATTAATTACTAAGCCATAGAATTACTACCTTCGCAATTGCGGAAATGGACACCTGAACCTCTGACTACCCCGAAAGGGTTAATGGTCGTGAACGCGTATGTATTTAATTTAATTAACTGAATATTACAATTACTACTTAACTTATTAATTGACTTTATTAACGCTCATACACACATGTTTATAACACACACACACGTATACATATATTCACGTCCTTCAATCCTTTTCTCGATAAACAGAACCTCAGAGACATGAAAACAACTCCATGTTCACTACTTAGCATGAAATTTAAGGTTGCAATGTCATTGGATACAATGTTCACAGGTTACTAGCCCATCTCCCAATAGATTTCTACATACATACATACACATCACGCCTGATTCCCTGTATAGGGGTAGGCAGAGATTACGGATCCCCATTTGTCTCGATCCTGACAGACCACTTTCGCTTCATTGAGATTCATACATCCTCTCATACACTGTTCATGCCGTGGCTGTTCAATCTGTTCATGGATAGTTGCTTGACTGATTTGAAAGAAAGTGACAGAGGATTGCGTATGGGCGAGTTGATCATTAAATGCCTCTTGTACGCTGACGATCAGGTTCTTCTTGCGTCATCGGCGTGTGAGTTGCAGGAGATGGTCACTTGCATGAATGAGTCCCTTAAGAAGAAAGGAATGAAAATTAATGTAAATAAAACGAAAGTAATGGTCACGGAGGGACTTAGCAAGACAGAGTGCAAGATTGACATAGATAATGAAAGAGTCGAACAAGTGAATGATTTTGTGTATCTGGGAACACTTTTTACTAGTAACGGAAAATGTGAGATATTGAACGTAGAGTGTGTGCAGGTAATAAGATTAATGGGGCTATGTATAGTGTTATGGGTAGCCAGTTGATTTCTCAATCGGCACGTATGGCTATTCATAGGGCTGTGCTGGTTCCAACATTGACTTATGGTAGTGAAAGTTGGGTATGGCAAAATAAGCATGAAAGTAGGATCATTGCCGTCGAAATGCGGTCACTGAGAAGCATGTTAGGAGTAACAATGAATGATAGAATTAAAAATAGTGTGATAAGGGAAGGTTGCGGTTTGAAAGAAGATGTAATGACTAAGATTGATAAGAGCATGCTTCGATGGTTTGGACATGTTATGCGGATGAATGATAGCAGATTGACAAAAGGAATATATATGAGTGAAGTGGAAGGGCGGTTACGTAGGGGCCGGCCTAATAAGACATATAACAGTCAGATAGACGCTATATTGAAAAAAGGTGACGTTAGGAGTACCTATAACCGCCGAGAGTGTATGAGAGGATGTATGAATGTCAATGAAGCGACAGTGGTCTGTCAATAGATTTCTATTACCCCTGATCCCTTACTCGTCATCTACATTTAAGTAAGAACGGCAGCTAGTTAGCATTCTTTTTACGTCCCAGAGTAGAGGCTAATAATCATATACATACATACACATCACGTCTGATTCCCTGTAGAGGGGTAGGCAAAGATCACGGATTCCCATTTGTTTCGATCCATAACATACGCTTCACGACTTGTGTATACACACTCCCTTTTTTATTGTGGCGGGGTAGTCAGTGGCTTGAGAGCCTATCTTCGAAATTTCGAAGGCATGTTAGGTATGGGTCATTCGAAGCCCGCGTATCACTAGATAGACAGCACCCAACGTGATAGGTAGTGAACCGTATCGCCGTATAGAGGCACTGACTATAACCTATCCTGAGGGATTGGCAGGTTTCCTCACGATGTTTTCTCTCACCGTTAGCGACTGTAAATTATGTACGTGAATGAAAAACACAATGTCAATTCCGTGGTTCCTTATTCGCCTCCTACATGTTGGAAAGAACGGCAGCTAGTTAGCATTCGTTACGTCCCAGTTCATCACAGCGTAATGTTTATAACAACATATAGTTGACCGGATGAAAGGGTGCGATAGTGTTTTGTTGGCAGCTCTCGCGTGACCAGTGGTTTGACGTGACCCTTTATGATAAGGGTTACTGGGAACCGCTGGTAGTTGAATGTGCATCTATCAAAACATTTAGGATGGTGCGGGATTTATGTAGTATATACTTTTGTACATACGAGTATTTTGTATTTCGTATTCGTACACTTTATTTATTTTGACGACCTCCGTGGCGCGATCGGTTAGCCGCCGGAACGCTAATCGTGAGGTCCCGGGTTCGATTCCCGGTGGAGGCAGAGTTAAGAACTACGATTTTCTACAGTTTTCCAGTATGGTCCTTGATTATATACGCTGTATATGCTTTAATCTATGTATAATATGTATATATTTATTAAATATACGTTGACTAGTACCCTTATCACAAATTTTAAATGAACTTACCAAGGGGCTAGTTCAATTGGTGTAATAATGTCCAAATATTATTACATTATTATTATATTATTATTATATTATTATTTATCGAATCGTATACTGAGGCAGCACCTTTTCACTGCATCAATGGTTTTCATTCTTGATGTTTATTATTTTGTGTTTAATGTAATTTGTGCAGTGAATAAAGTATTTTCTTTATTTTTCTTTCATTTAATCCCTTTCGACGTGGACAGACCCTTGGCCACATTTAAACATTTTCTTGACCACTTATTAGCCTATAGTTGCATATTAGGGTTTTTAGATACTAAATAAATAAATACATACACATTCACGTCATTCAGTCCCTTTCGGGGTGGACAGAACCTTGGAAACTTATTATCTCCTAGGTTACGTAAGTATTAAAGTTGTTATCTCTTATGGATCATTTGTGATAGGTCGCTAGCCCATCAACCTTGTTGATTCCAATTTCCCTTAGTCGACATGGCGGGAAAATCAGTTAGTAAGTATTTATTTTCACGTCCAACACGGAACGCCCATACTAGAACGGGAAAAATTTGTATGCCTGTTTATATCAAATTGTGATAAGTATTTATTTATGTCTTCTCTTTATAAAGATGTGTTAATAGAATGTTTTTATTTCGTTCATAATGTGATTAAAATTTAAAATAGGTATATGGAATTAGGTTTAACATGTTAATATTTTCATCATTTATAGAATTCAGTAAAACAGCTAATTTGTATGTACTTTAGTCCCTTCTAGTAATTGGACCTAAGTAACCCAGTACGGTACTAAATTATTTGCCAAAATAGCAAAATATTGGCAGAACTGCAACTATTAAAACATCAATTGAAGCAACATTTTTTTATTATTTAATTACGAGGCACAGATATCATGGACGAGGCATCCTATAGATATGCAAATCAATTTCCCGTCGGAAATTGAAATGGAATTGTATCGGCACGAATGCTCAATGCATTGCGTAATGACAACCTTTCAATAGTCAGAAACGAGAATACCTTGGTCCCAATCGCAATAAATAAAAATACCTTTGCTTTAAATGGAATGTCAGGAATAGTGTTTTTTTATTAGCTACATATTACATACTAATACTCTAATTAAAATAAATGCAAATATCTATATAGCCTAAATTATACAAAAAATACGTTACATCAAAAAAAATATCTATATGAAAACTATAATTAACAAAATTAATGATTTACGTATCACTTTATTGTTGTTAACTTCATTATATCGTAAAGTATAACATACATTTCGCTGGCATAAGTGAATTATTAATTGCCAAAGATAACTAATACTTATTCTCTAACGACATTTGAATAGATCAAGACAAAAAACGCGTTCACGACCATTAACACTTGCGGGGTAGTCAGAGGTTCAGGCGTCCATCTTCGCAATTGCAAATGTAGTAATTCTATGGCCAACTCGAACCCACGTGTTGACCAGATAGTCAGTACTCAATGTGACAGATGGTAAGCCATGTCGCCATTTACTAGCACTAACTATTACCTATTCAGGGAACAGGAATAAATCAAATTATTAGAAAAACTGATAAATAGTGACTTGCTAGTTATCCTAAGTGACGATAGGTTTTAGAACGCACAACTGTTTGATAATAATAATAATAATTCAGAACAATCAGCCATCGGTCCATGACCCTTGGCCTGAAGTTTCAAAAGCTACCCTTTGAAAAACCTCGCTAAAAGCAACCTTAACACAAGGGGATACGAACTATGATTTAAGATAGTTCGTCGCTTATTACGTTTTGGAGTTAACGCCGGACACTCTTATCAGTGCTGATAAGAACACATGTGCTCCAATAATAGATTGTTAAGCTTTCTTTGGATGGGTTTGTGTTATTGTAATTTGAACCTAATGTTCTAAATAATAAAGCTTGAATTTAGCCTTTATTTTTAGTGTATCAAATTGTATTAGGAATAAAAAAGGGTTTAACAACTAGGATTGTACATTTAAGGGAGAAATTAAATTGACCAAATAAAATACCGGATTTTAAATAGGAGAAGTGAAGAACAAACATCGTATGATAAAATCCCTTTTTCTATGAATAGGCAATAGTCCGCTGCCAACATACGTCGATATGGAATCCTAATTTCACGTCATTTAACATTCGGTCCTAGTTAGTTTAGTGTGATGAAAAGCTAATGTTATATTTAGCAATTGCACATCAGAAAACCTTTGGCTTTTATTAAAAGGATTCAAAACGTGATATATTTGTATGTACACTCAACGCTAAAAGTGCAGTCCCAGTAACTTTTATAAGGTTTACGTTTATAAGAACAAAATACAATATTTTACTTTTTAAAACAGGTGCCACTATGCATTGTCATAGCCACTATACGTTCGCGTGATTCGAAATGAAAAATATTGTCTTTCGTTCTTATAAACGTAAACCTTATAAAAAGTTATTGGAACTGCACTTTTAGCGATGACTGTACATACATATATCCATGCCTCTACTTTGCTAACGAGATGGGCAGAGACTATAGTTCTCAGTCATGAACGGTTTAAAAAAGTTCAGATTTCCCTAGCTTCAGTCAGTTCCATTAAACTTCTTATACATGCTCATATGCACAAGCCGTAAAATTAATACTAAATATCCTTTTTTGTTTAATTTCTTTAATAAGCCATTCACCACTAAGGTTATATGCGTGAAAGTACAAACACTGATGCCAAGGCGTTTGCACTTCTTGTTATTTCGTCGCCATGGTTATCCAACCTCGCCAGCCGCTACAACCGAAGAAAACGAGATTGAAGCTCCAATTCTTCTCTTCCTTGTTCTTCGCTTCGTTCCAGTTGAGGATCCAAATCCCATCCCAAAGACTAATTGCTTTGTTCTCAAACTAATATTGCTTATAAGAGAATATGTTTAGCCAGTTTGGCATCACAATTGACTAAATATTGTGCAGAAAATAAATATTTGTATTTTCAACTTTCACTGAGCTGCTGACTTTGTTGACAATCCATTAACGACTAATACTAAATTTCTTATTTTTTTATAAAATATTGTTTTCTCGTCCTCTCTGAAACTAATAGTACTATAATAAAGTCTAATACTACGAAGGAGGCTTTCGTAGTTAGCGTTCGTAGCTACCTATTCTACCTGCTTCTAGAATCATAAAATTTTAATGTTCATGACCATTAACCCTTGCGGGGTAGTCAGAGGTCCCCGCAATTGCGAAGGTAGTAATTCTATGGCCACCTCGAACCCAAGTAAGCTTTAAATTCTATAAATGTAAGTGAATAAGCCAACGGTTATATTTCAGTGAACACGTTTTTGACATTCTCAAGAGGAGCGATCTTAAAAAGACTCAAAAGCCCGAGTATTCTCTTTGACACGTTTTCTTGTTCGAGCATTGAATTTAAGCAATAGTGTACATGTTTATCATCTGGATTGATGATCTTTGTTACATGCTGTCACTGGTATTGATTTCTTAAATCTATGATGCTGTTGTAGGATCCACTGTGTCCTACAGGAAAAGAGGAAGCTTCCTACCTGGGCAGGTGTTCGTCCAGGCTAATAGCCTGAGTTGGAAATTTGTATATACAAATCTTGTTTCCATTAAATATTTCAATTGGGCGTTCTAGGATATTGCTTTCTGTAATTATTATATTTATTTCATGCTGGAATCATGTGTGTGGTGTTATATAGCTCGTTACACTGTTAATATTTTCGCGTTAATCTATAAAATTCTATACATACATAGTTGCACAAAATTTAAATTGCCAATGGTATCTATTGGGCGAACAACTAGCAACCGTTTCCAATGTTCCATGTAACATCACAACCCCAATATTCAATCCAAAAAAATATCCTATGAGATATCGTGTTTCCAAGGTTCAGGTTCAGGACAAAAAAAAGTGAAAGCATATGTATATGTAAGTACTAGTGGTACTAATATACCTTAAAATTACGTGAAAGCATATGTGTAATATATAAGTAGGTACTAATAAAGCCAGATATAAACTTTCGGACATCAATAGGCTTTGCTAGCCTAAATATCTATTTGGGTGCATTGACCTGGATTTAAAGGAACTAGGTGACTAGGGAAACCAATTGGGATGAATGACTCAATGAGTTACACTTTAATTTTAGGACCGCTGAAAGGTATAAGAGATATAGGTTTTACTCATACATCACTTCAGAGGCACAATTCTACTAATGTTTTTTGCAAATCATCAGTTCATAATAGTTTTATTCATTTGCAGCTATACCCTGACGGGGGCCTAAGTCTACTTATGCGTTTTATCATAATCGTTGTTAACCACTTCAGTAAAAGTGTGAAGTTGTTCGTGAAATAGTATGTGACAAATTTTACCATTTTTAAGGCGAATTTAATAACGTTTGATTAATCCACTATCAATTTTATGCTATAACTGAAGTGACATTGTACGTACTATGATTGTGCTAAAACGCATTAGTAGACTTGGACCCCTGTAAGGGTATACATGCATATGAATAAAACTGTTATTCTTCTCGTGATTGTAAGAGGTTGTATGGCAATAACCACTACGTCAGTTAAAAATTGACCGCAAGCATAGGGAACGTTGAGGTGTGAAAGAAGATGTAGTGAAAATAGAAAAAGGTAGGTCAAGGTGGTTAAAGCACATGAAACGGATGGATGAAAGGAGGGTTACAAAAAGAATCTATAAAACTAAAGTTGAAGGAAGATTTGGAATAGGTAGGCCGCATAGAACTTATACAGATCAAATTGTAGACATTCTTCTCCAGGCGGGTGTAGTATGAAGAACAGAAGATGTATAAGTATGAGAAGGTTAATGGGTGTGAGTGAAGCAAGAGAGATTTGTCAGGATCTTTCCAGGTGGCGATCGATAGTCTTAGATCCCGTTAGGGACGTAGATGGCGGAATATATGTTTGTATACGGTACGCTAAGTCGTAGTCAGACACTGACTATTGCCGATTCAATAAGTTGAATAAAATCGTAAAAACCTTGCGATGTTACGCAGCGTGAGGAATGAGGGTGGAGAAACAATGTAAAAAAAGAGAAAACCTGTCTAATTAATTCTCCATATAAACTCTCTATCTGTATATAGGTATATACATATAAGTATGTATGCTGTATATCTGGTAAGTAGTATAGTCGATGACACCATATACCGTATATTCTTTAATTTCAGACATATGCCAAAAAGCAGGCGAGCATTTTACCATGAACCACTAATGCTACTACGGTGAGGGAAAACATCGTGAGGAAACTTACTTGTTCCCCGAACAAGTAATAGTTAATGCTTGTAAATGGCGACATGGCTTACCACCTGTCATACTGAGTATGACTATCTGGTCAACACGTGGGTACCTTCGCGATTGCGAGATTGAAACCTGAACCTGTGACTACCCCGGAAGGGTTAAGGGTCGTGAACGCGTTTGTGTTATGTTTTTATAGTTTTGTCGTTTTTTTAGGTCCTAAAAGTTTTTCATCTTAGAAAGCATGTGACTGTGATACTTAATATATCCCTCTTAATTTAATCAGTCTATTTGAAATTATCACTCTATGTAGTGTTATAGCTGCTTAAATAGTATATATTAGTTAGGAGGTAGTCTGAGACTTAAATACTAAGCAGTCTTATGCTACTGCGCATATATTAAGAAGCGACTAAGTGCTTTGATTAATTACTGTCACCAGTCTCATATAAAAGCACAATGCTAAGCTAAATCTGCTTGAGAAATTGTATGGTGTACTTTATCTATAGGTCTACAGACTCTACATATATGATCCATAATCTTCTTAAATGTAAATAAGTAATAGTAACGCATAAAAATAAAATGAACTTCATTAATTTACCTATACTTAAATAAACAGCAAAATCCATACGTCAGAGCAAATCACATCGGACTCGACACTACGCTACATAATTACAATATCAGTTATCAATTAAATTACTCGATATTTTCTTAATGCTCTAAGGTCAAAAGAATACTCACCAAACAAAGACGTTAGTCACAAACAAAATCACTTTATCACTATTTCCACTCTAACAATGTTGAAACACTAATATTGGACACTTTGACTGGAATTTATTTCAAATGTTTGACTCTGCAACGGGAACGAGTTTTCCTGTAAACCAGAAACGCGTCTGCCCGCAACGGTGGTTGGTTGTCAACTGACACTATTGTCGGTCGGTCCCGGTCACCATCCGGAACGTCTCCCAGGAGGTAGCGACAGCAAAAAAGGTGAATGTCGAAAACACAAATAAGCACTTTAAACAGTTTGTGATGGAATAAAATTGTACACAAATTTTTATTGTTGGGAAAAGTTTGGAAAGTTTTTGTTTCGATGTTTAGGATAAAGAAAGTTTGAGGGTAAGAAATAATCATAGAGGTTTTATATTATAATAAAAGGGGTTCGCTTTATAATGTCATCCATATGAATAACGCAATAAATTTAATACTTCACTCTAAATTGTACACACAACTATTTCAATATACTCGTATTTTCACTCAATGTTTGTTACATACAATTGAGCTTCAAGCAAAATCAAATAGCTGTTAAGGTTAATTAATATTACTACAACATGAACTAATGTAAACTAGTCCGTATAGCCAATAGTTAGTGCCACTCTGATATGAGAGTGTATATCTGTGTATGTAATTGTATGCAATTGTATCTATCTTGTTAGCTGAAAGATGGATTGAAACTCGTGTGGTCTATAAACTACCCTGTAGTCAAGTTATTTATTATTAATTCAAGTACATAAAATCTATTATGTCATTAACATAAACTATTAACTAAATTATTTATAAATTAATTGATAATAAACCTACCCTGTAGTCAAGTTATTTATATTAATTCAAGTACATAAAATCTTTTATGTCATTAACATAAACTGTTTACTAAATTATTTAAAAATTAATTAATAATAAAACTATAAATAAAATATTTGAGCCAAATCACTGCCAACAGAAAGAGTGCCCAAGATGCTGGCAGCATTTCCACACTGAATGCCTTAGAAAAGAAATTTTGTATTATGAAAAGTTTCATTTCAATTTTAATTCATACCCCTATATAGTAATGTTCTATGCCTTATTAAAAATAACCTATTATTATTACGTTTACCTTCAACACCT
Organism: Leucoptera coffeella; assembly: GCA_030578115.1. Classification (NCBI taxonomy): domain Eukaryota; kingdom Metazoa; phylum Arthropoda; class Insecta; order Lepidoptera; family Lyonetiidae; genus Leucoptera; species Leucoptera coffeella. The sequence continues at coordinate 142,184 of JAMBLF010000451.1, read as the reverse complement.
AACTAATAATTTGAAAATTTCATGCTTAAACTTCATGCTAAATATAAAAAGACTCACACTTACTATGTTCAAGTCATCACCAAATCATCACCAAAATACATAATAGTTTAGTAACTACATTTTTCTGTCTACGCTCCCAGTCTGGCCTCCTTGCACCCACTAAGCGCTGGAGTGTCACAACACGCCTCATTCATCAGCCATTATCAGTTGAAAACTATAAACAAACGGAGTGGCGATAAAGCGCTAATTGTAGGTAAATAACCGCTGTTTATCCACTAATATTTAATAGGGAACAATATTGGTAGCGTGGGAAGATACTGATTGGGGAATTCATTAAATTCAAGTCTCGTGATCAATTAATGGTAATAAATTAATTCCATAATCCAAATGAATATGACATTAAATTACATTGTATTGATTGAATTTCATGTAGCTGTGCAATCATATAAGTGGAGGTTACTACGAAATGAATATTAAGCACAACTCTCTGGCGCCCAAGTATGCATTTTGCAATATGTGTGAAATTGTTAGTGTCGTAGAATGTGTCAAATTGTACCATTGATGACAGCAACTGTCAAACTCTGCCATTCTAATGACACTTTTGCTTTTCCACTAACAACTTCACATTACTGAAGCACTATTGAACTACGACTTTGCAAAAGCATTGAAGTTAATAGGGAGAGATAGCTACATGCTTTTATCAATTTTCTCTTTTTCTATTGAACATGTAAATTATAACAGAATTGAACTTTGTATCTAAATTTCTTAAGGGAGAATTATCTCTATTATTTCTCTTCACAAATATTTACTAAATTGATTATGTTCATAACACCTGGAAAATATAAGGAAAGTTTTCCCAGTCCTTTCAAAGAGGGGCATGGATGCAATGAAGCAGAAGCAATTAATTAGTAACCATGTAGCACAGGTAATTTAATAACAATAAAAGCATTCATTTACTATAAACAAGAACGTACACAATAAAAAATGTATTCCAAAAAAACACACAAATATGACTCATTATTTACTTTTACATGTCATTAATAATACTGCACTTGTAACCATAACATTGCTACGAAATTTCTAAATATACCACATTGAAATGCTACGAGTATAACCAAGTAAACTTACGTTGTGCCTTTTTAATGGTTAAATTAGGTTTTTTTACGAACATTCAGTTACATGACAAACGTTTCAACAAATATATTTTATTGTTGAAACGTTTGTTAAACGTAAAACAGTCACTTTTTTGTGATGGAGTAGTCAGATACTTGAGTGCTATCTCCCAAATTTCGAAGATACTACATTCAGTTGCTTTAAGTAAGATTATATTGAACTTTATTGAAAATTGCTGTACGTAGGTATTAGGTTAACATAAAAAATACAAAATTCTTTATTCAGTTTCTGAAACTTAATCTATAACTCGGCTGTTCTAAAGCAAAACATAGCAAGTCCATTTTTACAAATTTTACAGGAGAACAGAAAAACAGGTTGCCAACTTGCGAACCCATCCCTTCAAAAACTATGATAGCTAGAGAAATGATTTTTACATGAAAAGGTGCACAATATCCTTGACTTTCATCCACTATACTCTAAATTCAGGAATATTTTATTGTTTCTGTTTTATAGGACTTACTGCAAAATATATGGTTTGTTTATAATAAATCACATTCAATTTTCAATTTCGAAACTTAGTAAGTTGAATTACTATGTTATGATCTACATGATCTCATACAAGTCCTTAAAACACCCATTTTTCTACTACTTTTCCATAAAAAAAATATCAAGTCGAGGTTTTTTGATAGAAATATTGTAACTTCTATAAATTCTATTTCATAACATAGCAAGTCATTTTACTTGCTGTGTTTTAAAATTGAAATCCTGACATATATAGCCGAATAGCCGAACTGTAACAAGTATCACAGCCCCCATTTAAGAAGGGTACTTCCTGTGTTAGGGAGCTCCGCTCTTCCATTTTTACATTGCTAAGATTACACAGAACAAACGATACAGCATCAAAATATAATACCATAAGACCTGGGTTAGATTCGAAGTTAGACAAAGTAATATCTTACTAACTTCATGCTCTTAAAAATTTCGATATAATTCAGGATATATGTATTGTTTACCATACAAAACCGAGTGTATTTGTAATTATGACGTAATATCTCATTTGTGGTGTTAAGCAATAATACGAAGCTTGTAATAGGATTTAATGTAAAATATTTGTCACAGATTACCCTATCCAAATAAATTCCATTACAAAATTTACGAGTATATCTTGACTTAGAATATACAAGTATACATACATATTGAATGCAGACCGTAAGCCCTTACAAAGTAGTCAGAGATTATGTGTTTACAATCAATTGAGCATTGTGATGTTCTTTCGTCACTTGATAATTGGTATACATCGTGACAGATGATAAATCATGCCGCCGTTCATAAATATTCGTTTCTAGTTTCTGGAAATAATAAAAACTTAATTGATTTCAAAAAACAGGTAAGCTTTATCATCATTTTACTACTCATCGAAACCAGCACGTGGACAATCTAGATGTTTACCCATCCAGTTACTGTTTACGCCCGTGTTGCTTAAGTTCGGTGATCGAACAATAACTTGTATGACAAAGTGGCCGTTTTTACGAGTCTTATTAAAACAACAACAAGCGTACATAAAAAACATACATATCATAAACAACACACTCCTAAATTCACGTCAAAAAGGTTTCTTCAAACGCTGAGCAGAGCCCATTAACTAGGCTAATTCGCGTCGTTACTTACGTGCCGATTCATCGAGAAAATTGAAACAGCCATAATGAAAATCCCCTTAACAGGGCGAAGGCACGTGACTAAGTGGTGAAAGGGCCCCTTTCAATGAGAGGCACGGAAACAGCCCTTTTTTACGATTATTAGACGATTCCACCCAGGGCCCTTTTTCGGTGGAATGCCGTAAAACATTTCCACGGTTTGTTTGGATACGCAAGGTACGGTTTGTTTACGTATGGAGGTGTATGAGGCCTTAAGTGGATGAAAGTAAGGTGTTTAAAACCATACTCATAACATAAGAACGTTCCAGTACAGAGGAATAAATTGATTGATTTAATGGATTTATAAATTGATTGGAGTTTGTTTACCTTACCCACTTATATGTTAAACTTAAAAATAATAAACCAGATTTTTGATGAGTGACAAACGAACTAGAGGTATAAGACGTAATTTTGAGCTAAAACTAACCATTATTATAAATATTCCTCAAATTTTTGTCAGTTTATCTACTAGCCACCATAATCAGTATTCCAAAACTTATAAATACTTTATCCCTTTTTAACACATTTATCTTTCGTGTGGTTCAGGCGAATGACCAACTACTACGCTAACTAAAGAAAATCTCTATTATACTCTCCCTTTATCAAACAAAATCCTGGGAATCTAGCAGCTGATTCATTATTTCACCTCCCAACTAACAGGGGACTCTCAAATTGATTTTTATAGAACCATTGTAACTGGATGAAATGCAATAAATAAACGTCTATGGAAGGGCCTGTCATGAGGATGGAAAAGTACATTAGGAATATAGATGGCTCCTATCGATTGCTCTAGAAGAAAATTCAAGGGTAGAGTACCCGCCACATAAGGTGGCAGTAGCCAAACTTGGAACTAAATTTGACGTTTCCGCCATTGCGTGTTATTTTGTATGAAAGGTAAATTTAGTATTACCAGCGTTGTGTTTTTTGCCCACTCTTTGTAATTTTTATGTTTGTTACGGGTGATTATAATAAATTGATTTCTGGAGTTTCTTGTTAGTTCTTCTCCAAGGGTCTCCGCTGAACTTCTTCTTCTCAATCGTTACGCTCTTATCAGAGCGGTCGTGGTCTTCATGACGTGGCATCTTGAGCAGCCGAAATGGTTGGTGAACTAACCTCGGTAAAAATATGTAAAGACAATGCTCAGTGCCATGTTTGAAATAGTTTTTTTACATACATATATACACATCACGCCTGATTCCCTGTAGAGGGGTAGGCAGAGATCACAGATCCCCATTTGTCCCGATCCTGACAGACCACTTTCGCTTCATTGACATTCATACATTCTCTAATACACTCTCGGCGGTTATAGGAACTCCTAACGTCACCTTTTTTCAATATAGCGTCTATCTGACTGTTACATATATGTCTTATTAGGCCGGCCCCTACGTAACCGCCCTTCCACTTCACTCATATATATTCCTTTTGTCAATATATAGTTTTTTTAATTTGTACTTAGATCATAAAATAACTTTCAAAGAGAGCTTATGATAGGGCCTATTTTGAAAAAAAATATTTTGACTTCTGACTTTGGTATATTAATTTGTTTTATTTGAGTTTATAGCTCTGCAACCAAAGATCGTTACAAATGAAACCTCAATATAATGTATCGAGCCGTATGGCACAGTGAGTGCTAGTTTTGGCGTGTTTACTGGCAACACTGGATTACGCGACTGTGGCGACGCCTCCAACTGCCACCTTATGTGGCGGGTACTCTACTTCACAATGAATTTGGCAATATATTGTGGAACATTAAAAGTATGTATTTAGCTTTTAGTATATTTCATTTAGCTTGACGTATTTTAATTTATAATTATTTAGATTTAAGATTTTCGTTTAATAATTATTAGTTTCTCATTTTTTTATGTTTAGTGAATATTGATTTAGACATATATTTAAGATTTAACCGTTCTTAGTTGTTTCTTGGGGACTTAGACATATTAGCGATATAATAGTCTTAGATGTTAATAACGTATAATATGGCTCGGGGTGATGTTGGGTCTCTACCATAATAGTTTTCGATGTATATTGTCGAGATATTATGATCCCGTACACCCTAGAACTGAGAAAAGGACCTGAGTAAAAGTACCTTTGCGTCCGGCCCTGTAAAGTTACTTAGGTCCACTAATGAAATGGTTTATACACGTGAACGACAACTTGGGTGTGTTATGAACTAAATTAAAGTAATTAACAAATTAATTTATCTCACCTTAGAATAGTTGTAAACCCGTATTGGTATGTGTGCTAGAAATTTTAGGTTTTGTTTTTAAACGACAGCAACACATTTGTCTATGTTAACCTACTAAACTACTTTAATACAACAATACATAGATACATACACATCACGCCTGATTCCCTGTAGAGGTGTAGGCAGAGATCACGGATCCCCATTTATCCCGATCACTTATTTGCCTTCCACTTCACCCACATATCTTTTAGTCAGTCTACTATCATTCATCCGTATAATATGTCCAAACCATTGAAGCATGCCCTTTTCAATCTTAGTCACTACATCTTCTTTCAAACCGCAACCTTCCCTAATCACACTATTTTTTAATCTATCATTCAATGTCATATACATGGTTCAATAGTACAGCAATAGTATAAATAAACATCAGCACGGTCTATTTTCCAATACCCGGGCATAACGCAGTTAACCCCTCGCCCAGTGTTCGAAGAGACTTGAAATAAATTTAATCAAAAGTCGACAATATGGCTGACGTCGTTAGGAATTCGTCACTTCCATTTCACGGGACGCACAGACTCATTTGAGACGCGGAAAGTTGTCTTTCTTGGGACTTAGGGTTGTTCCAATAAATGTTAAATACGTCACGCCTGATTCCCTGTAGTTGGATCCCAATTTGTCCCGATCCTGACAGATCAATTTCGCTTCATTGACACTCATACATTTTCGGCGATTAAAGGTTCTTCTAACGTCACCCTTTTGCAATATAGCGTCTATCTGACTGTCAGATGTCTTATTGAGCCGGCCCTTTGTAAACGCCCTTCCACTCACTCATGTAATTATATTCCTTAAATACATTATGTATAAATACTTCCACGATCATTCGAATTATATAGTATCATTGTCTTAGAAGTTTAGAAATGTTTTGCAATAATTTTTTAACGTACGTTGTTTTTGCGATATGTGAACTTTTTAATGAAAGACCTGTACAGTATCTACGATTTTTTTATTTATACGAGGTCTTGTTTTTGACAGGCCGACCGGAAAAGCGAACATTATAACATGTATTATTCATTTACGTATAAATCTCTTCTTTCTTTTTACTAAGGTTGGATTTCACCGAATGCATAGCAAAGTCTGATTAGTAAAACAGAATTAAGCTTAATCCCAATCAATTTTCGTAGTTGATTGTGATTTTGGCAAAATGGATTTCACGGTGCTTTATTTAATCATGGTTTAGAAATCGCCACTTTTCGTTTTGTTTACGCGATTTGACATTGGCAAATGTCAAAAAACGCATAATAAAAAATGGAACATTAAAAAAGCCGTTTATTTTAATTTTTTTTTAATCTATTCGCCCAATATTTTGACAGTTGCCCTAACCCGGGTTAGTCACTTTAATTGACGAAAATCGGCCAATTAAGCCGTAACCACGTTTAAGCCTAAACATAATTATTTTTGCAACGATGAAATCAGAAAACCGTGATTAAGCTCTTTAACCCACATTAGCGTGTCTTGATCGTGTTTAGTAAGTTTGGTGAATACCGCCCTAAGGCAAGAAACTCTACTGCATTATTCCCCAAAACATTAATACGTTTAACAATTGCTTAGCACAATAAATAATCTTTCTTAAAGCAAACAGAATTGGCATTACAATATGTATAAAAGTAACCATTATTATTGATACATAATTATGATTGCAGAGATGAATATATTAAATTCTTATTACTCAACTAGAGATAAAAATTAAGTACTTTATGCATACTACCATATATTAGGTTTAATTACTATTATTATTTACTTAGATTTCCGGATCCCCTGACAAAAAGTTTTCGCGCTTTTCCGCTTTCCAGTCTGGCCATTGATTATATATGTATTAATCTATCTATAATAAGTATATGTATATTCCTTAAATATACGTCGACTAGTACCCTTAACACACTTCTTTAATGTACTTAGCAAGGGACTAGTTCAATTGGTGTAATAGTGTCTAAATATTACTAATATTATATCTACAGCTTTAAATTCGGTGCTGACTAATAATAGTTAACATTATTATTGATAATTATAATTTTAGAGATGTATATAATAAAAAAAAATCTATTACTCAGCTAAGGAAAAAAGTTGCATAATTGCATTTATAAGGCAAATTAAATATCACTGCCAACCCTAACCGCTAATAACGCACTGGAAATTTCGTCATTATGAAGCAGGTAATTTCGTCGCCTGACAAATTGTGTGCGTTCGCGCAGCGGAATGTTGTTGAATTTAAAGATTTTAATTATGCAGTTATTTAGTGTATGACGTCGTATAATTGTGTATAGTAAAAAAAAATTTGTGCACGCAGCCATTGTTCGCCCAGCGGAACTTTTTTTGATCCATTGACTTTAGAAGAAAAGAGATGTGTCCAATAATTAGTGTGTATTTGTGTGTAATTGTGTATGTATGAATAAAATTAGTGCATGCATAAACTTCGGAGAAATTCAAGTTTCCGCTACGCGAACGTTTGGCCATTAGCTAGTTTTCATACAAAGCGCTTACATAGAGAGCTGTAGATTTTTACATACGTTGTTTTGAATTTGTGTATATTTGTTTAATAAACAGATTTAGAAAAAATCGTAAGGCTTAAAAGATAAAAATATAAACGTAAAATACGCTTATTAGGTCTTAGTTCTTAAAGTATGCACTTTGGGGTCTAGATTTTCACGTTTATACAAACCTTGTAAGTGTCTGCAACACGTTGCCAAGTATCAATGATGTTCCGTTAGTAATTAAAGAGTTATAGGACAATTTACCACGAATAGATCACTGTTTACAAAGCAGTCAAATATCATGACGTTCTAAAGGAATTGCATGGTAAAATGTATGCCAATAATTAGTGTATTCATTCAACTATTCACATGCAAAATTTCATGTCATTAAGTTCAGTAATTAAAGAAAAACAATTATAATACTGACGAAGCATCGAAAACCTACATAACCCGACCAAGTTCGGATAGCTACAAAAAAGCGGCCGTGCAATATATTTAGGTAACATCCCAAAATTTACAGTATAATACCGGTATTGAATTGGTACAGGTGATAACAGAATTGTTGTTTCGATATAATTTATAGGTCATTTATTTTTGTACACCTACTATTTTAAATGTATTTGACTATGACAGAAAGTAGGTACCGTTTACGTAGGTACTTTATTTAAGTATGCGCTTGAGACTTGAGATATAATCTAAATACAGTGTAAACTCTTTATAACATTATTCTCTATAACGATAAACTCTCTATAACATAGAAAAGACCACAATTTGGTTGGTTTACCTTAAAACCCATACATTGATACACTCTTTATAGCGCAATTAAGTATTCTTCGTAATAGAGAATCTATTACGAAGAAATGTGTTCATATTTAGACACAGAAGATCGTCAATATCGGTGTTATTGTTTATGTTGTCTTAGCAGGTAACAAAAGACGCCGACCAAACCTTTGAGGCCCCGAAACTTCTGAGGTCGTAAACAGCCGTCTTGCTTTTGTTATTGTTAATTGCCCTGAACACGTGCTTGATTTGCTTGAAAATGATGACTTAAATAAAGTACCTACGTAAACGGTACCTACTTTCTGTCATAGTCAAATACATTTAAAAAAGTAGGTGTACAAAAATAAATGACCTATAAATTATATCGAAACAACAATTGTCTTATCACCTGTACCAATTCAATACCGGTATTATACTGTAAATTTTGGGATGTTACCTAAATATATTGCACGGCCGCTTTTTTGTAGCTATCCGAACTTGGTCGGGTTATGTAGGTTTTCGATGCTTCGTCAGTATTATAATTGTTTTTCTTTAATTACTGAATTTAATGACATGAAATTTTGCATGTGAATAGTTGAATGAATACACTAATTATTGGCATACATTTTACCATGCAATTCCTTTAGAACGTCATGATATTTGACTGCTTTGTAAACAGTGATCTATTCGTGGTAAATTGTCCGATAACTCTTTAATTACTAACGGAACATCATTGATACTTGGCAACGTGTTGCAGACACTTACAAGGTTTGTATAAACGTGAAAATCTAGACCCCAAAGTGCATACTTTAAGAACTAAGACCTAATAAGCGTATTTTACGTTTATATTTTTATCTTTTAAGCCTTACGATTTTTTCTAAATCTGTTTATTAAACAAATATACACAAATTCAAAACAACGTATGTAAAAATCTACAGCTCTCTATGTAAGCGCTTTGTATGAAAACTAGCTAATGGCCAAACGTTCGCGTAGCGGAAACTTGAATTTCTCCGAAGTTTATGCATGCACTAATTTTATTCATACATACACAATTACACACAAATACACACTAATTATTGGACACATCTCTTTTCTTCTAAAGTCAATGGATCAAAAAAAGTTCCGCTGGGCGAACGTTCGTGAACGTTCGCCCAGCGGAATCAGTTTTTGGTGAATTTCTCCACAATGGCTGCATGCACAAATTTTTTTTTACCATACACAATTATACGACGTCATACACTAAATATCTGCATAATTAAAATCTTTAAATTCAACAACATTCCGCTGCGCGAACGCACACGACAAATTAACCACGTTAACTCAAACTGTCGCAAGTGGCAATCAAAAGTCTGGCTGAAGCGTTAACAATCATCTCTTAACCCTTATATGCATATTGAGTTTGTATTCTCCAATCCCTTTCGGGGTAGATAGAATGACAAAGACACTAAATTGTATACTGTGGAAAAACCTATTCAATGCTTCAAGGTTTTTTATTTAAATGTTTATTTCAATGTGCTATATATAGTTTGTTTTGTTACGGCGGAACGGCTAAAATGATAGAAATCAATTTAATATATTGACTGATGAGTTACCAACCTGTCAACAATGTTCCGTATAGTATCATAAACCATATTATACTTTTAAAAGTGGCTAAGCTACATATTTATTAAAGGTTCTATCCTCACCGAAACCGAGTCAACGATTTCAATGTAATGTATACGATATTTATTATTAGAAAAACCTTTTTTCACCCCACCTTACACGGAAACAAAGTAGCGCTGTATTTATTCAATTGCTATACCCTTAACCAGAAGCCTTAGTCCACTAATGCGTTTTAGCACAAACGCAGTTCAATATCAGATCAATAATAATGTGATGTTGGTAGTGGATAGCCAAAAGTGACAAAGTTCGCAATGTTTAAGCAAAATTTGACACTTTTGTCGATTTTAATGTTGAAATTTGACACTTTTGGACCCCTAATAGGTTCTATCCTCCGCGTAATTGATTGAACGATTTCAGACTATAATGTATATGATTTTTATATATCTTTTTCACCCCACCTAACACGCACAAGTTACGCTGTTATTCTTCAATTGCTATACCCTTATTCAGTCCAGTGGTTCCCGAATATCCGAGTTGGCCCAAATATTATCGGAATTTCATCAATCCTAGTAATCCGGGAAAATAGTTTGTTGTGATCTCGGCTAGCCATTTGTTTGCTTGGGCACTGTATCGACGTATTTATTAACTCGTAAAGGGCCGGTTTATTTGGGCCTGGCTTCGGTCTATATGTTTTTTTTCCGTGAACTGTGTGTAACATACAAATAAAGTAGGGATGCTTTATTGAGCGTGTCGATGAAAAAGTTATTTAAGAACGTATCAACGTATAAACTTTTGTCAAAAAAAATATATAGATAAATCCCATCACTAGTCATTTTTAAAAGGTTGAATGCAGGTTACGTTATATTCAAAATCCAGACTTATACACTACATGGGAAAATCATAGTAATAATACATTTTCTAACATTCATATATTTACTCAGGCAGCTAAATACAAACAAATGAAATAGCCATACTCTGCCACCCACCATTTATTAGACACCGACTGACTATTACACAAGCAACTATTTATTTGTTCAAATATGTGGTGAATATAGTAGTTTGCCAAAACACTAACTACCCCTACAAATATTATTGCCCTGATGAGTAAAGAGTTAAAATTGTTCCTGGAACAGATTCATAATCTATTTAGTGCGATTCAGCGAACAGAGTTTAACATAGAACAATTCGAAATGTTCCAAGAATTTTAATCAAAACTCTTTTGTGAATGTAAATTTGATATGTTGACACAAAGTTGCGAAATGGTATTTAATAAACATAAATATGAATATAGGGTGTAAATATAATACTTCTTTACCTTTATTTATGGCATGTTGTAAGAGATAAATAAGGAACTAAGGGTTTATGTATTGTATTTACAAATGTACCAAAAATTTATGTCTTGACAAAAATGATGTTTTGATGTTGACAAAGTGAAATTTCTCCAAGGCAAACTTCTCTAGTAGACCAATTTAACATCAAATTAAAAACTCATAATTTGCACATATTGCTACAGTTTGTATCAAATTCTATAAAGATATTTTCTATATAATTTAATCTAATGACATAATTTAAAGTCAAATAGGGCTATACTGAAAAAGAATCTAAAACTTCGCTATGAAAATCTTTTAACATTAAGGTTTACTTCAGGTCCATATAACATTGAAGCAAACAAGATACATCAGTCAAAAGGCCCGTGATCTCTGGCGACCTCTAAAGGGCAACATGTGTACTACCTGTACCATTCGCCCTTCGCAAATACCCAGTGAGGCAAGGGACCCGTTGAAATCTGCTTTTGACATGCCATTAATTCCGTAGAGGGAGGTCTTTGAAACATTTAGGTATTCCGTGTACCTACGCCTTTATTTAAGGTACTTATGTACATGTCACGTCTGTTTTACTATAAAGGTAGTATGTAGCATGGAGTAATTAATAAGAGGAGTGGGCCTTACGCTATATTTGTATGGAAACTAGCGTGGCATTTCGCGGGGTGAAACGAGGTACGCGAGATGGAGGGGAGCTATTACAACCAATTAAAACACGGCATCAGCGGCATCGGCCAATCAAATCAGGTATCTTTTTTACTACACACACACTACACATTTTTAGACTTCGTACCAATTAAAACACGCCATTTGGACTCCGCACCGCGTAACGGGGACCGCTCCTAACGCCGGGTCCTCTTTATATTTGGTTCGTGGTATGTAGTATAAAGCCTACCAGCCTGCCAGGTGGACAGATGACCTCAAGAAGGTCGCTGGTAGTTGCTGGATGAGGGGTACGAATGATCGTGTTTTGTGACGTATCCTTGGGGAGGCCTACGTCCGGCAGTGGACTAGTATAGGCTGATTGATTGATCTAGTATAAAGGTAGGTAAATAGAGAGAGTCTGTCACTGGATTTTTAATTTTAGTTATTAGTATTATCCGAAACAGCCGGTGCACCGCGGCGATTGGATGCTATAAGTGCCCAAGATATAATTATTAGGACTCCTAGGTACTGCCTACCCTAAAAGGGGTTGTAGACCGTGATTATACAAATACATATATATGTACCTATATATTCGAAGGATTACAATCCGTATTACTATAGAGTTGTGTATTTCATCTCGTAAGCCGCTTCGGTCCAGAATTAATCCAGTCTTAAGAGCGCTTAATTGTTACTCAGATGAACTGGGGCGGTTTCCATCCAGAGACAATGCTAAGCTCTGTTTATACCTAACGGGATTTAAACTTGATGATATAAGCCAGGGTAGGCAGGACCTTGTAAGTTGTGAAGAACATGTTTCTTTAGGTAAAAGATGTGTTATGTGACAGGTAAGTGCCGTTTGCAGAGATGAAGCATTCCTATTTTTTATCCTAAACCATGACTCTTGATAATCTACGGTGAGGGAAAACATCGTGAGGAAACCTACCTGTTCCCCGAACAGGTAATAGTTAGTGCTTGTAAATGGCGACATGGCTTACCACCTGTCACATTGAGTACTAACTATCTGGTTAACACGTGGGTTCGAGGTGGTCGTAGAATTACTACCTCTGCGATTGCGGAGATGGATACCTGAACCTTTGACTACTCCGCATGGGTAAACGCGTTTGTCTTTGTCTTGATAAACATAACATCCAAGCAACTCCGAATACTTAAGAGCCGTATTGTTATTTATAATATACTTACTACTACTTTTTCTCAGCTTTGCTAATTTAAGGACACATATTGTACCTACTAGGATATACTAAACTTAACGCTGATGGACACAGCCATTATATATTACAAACTTACGGGTAGGTATATGATATTATATGTACTATCCTGAAGAATGAAAACTTATATCTTATCCTAACAAGACTTATGACGACCCCCGTGGCGCGATCGGTTAGCCGCCGGAACGCTAATCGTGAGGTCCGGAGTTCGATTACCGGTGGAGGCAGAGTGAAGAACTACGCTTATCTACTGCGTTCCAGTCTGTTCGTTGATTATATATGTATTTATCTATATTTAATATGCATATATTTCTTAAATATACGTTGATTAGTAATACCCTTAACACAAGTCAGTACTTACCAAGGGGCTAGTTCAATTGGTGTAATAATGTCCACTTATTATTATTATTATCCCTGACTAGTAAATAAAATCCTAACTAACTGCCTTTCATCCTGTCTAAGGAAGACGAGAAAACCACATTATTAAAAGTTCACTAAAGCGTGTCACAGATACCCCTTCCGCGTTACTCACCCAATCAAAACTTTCCTCAATGCTCCACCGTTGCTAGTGAGAAATCCATCTTAAAGATAAGGCGCTTATTAATTCTGAAGTTTGGACAACATGGCGGAAATTAATCCACTTTTGTGTCCCTGTTCTACCTAAAGGCTTGAGTTGCTTTTAAAGTCGAAGTTGAAATTATTAAGGACGTGAAGCGGGAGTGGTTGGATGGGTGACCAAGTGAATGATCAGGTTTTGTTTTTAGTGTAAAACATCGCGATCATCTATACCTATACCTCTACATCTATACCTGTTATATATCTATACCTGTTATTTGTATACAGAAGTACATCTGTTGAGGCAATGTAATCAGAATAGTTAAAATATGAGAAAATTCAAACGCCAATGTTTTATTCAATATCCGTACAAGCATAGTACCTACATTCATTAAAAGTCAAAACATTATCTGATGAAACGTGAATTCAAATATTTCCATAAAATCAGAAGCCGTGTCTAAGATGATTTAAGCCCCTAACCATCTCGAAAGAGTCGTGATCGTGAAGCGTTTGTATGTTATAAAATTACCCTGTATGGTATTTTTCACTTTTAAAAGTCACTGATTACCCGAAAATAAACATATACGTTTGCTATATTATTTAACCTCAATTTGAGTGATATTTTACGTTGTTCCTTTTTTCCTTAAACCACTGCTTATCCACTATAATCTATATTTACGCAGGGCATCATAAAAAACTGCTTTTTGCCTGTTTGTTTGTATAGGCATTTATATTGCCTTTAGATATTTTATTTGTTGTAGATATTCATCGCAGTTTTTATGCTTTCGATCGATAACAAGATAATCGGAAAGCAATAATAAATACTTATTCTTTGCTAGTCTTATAATAATAATATTAAGGACACTATTACACTAAGCTAGCCCCTTGATAAGTTAAATTAAGGGTATAAATCTACGTACATATATTTAAGAAACATATACTTGTTGTTCATATATAGATACATACAAATATAGCACATATAATCAATAACCAGAGTGCAACAAGATCAAAAGCATGGTTTTCGAACCCCACGATTAGCGTTCTGTTTAACCAATGGCCCTCGGTGGTTCTTTTGTGGTTTTTGGTGGTTTTTCGCCTCCTTCGACTTGGCGCGAAGAACGGCAGCTAGTTAGAATTCTTTCTACATCCCAACTAGCACGGGGTAAACAGAAGATATAATAGATCCAATATTCATTTGATAAAAGGCAGTCGTAAGGGAAAAACATTGCATTATAAAAGTTTAAAGACCATTTAAAGTAAAAATAGCTGTAAATGGTAGCAGCTGAAATAACGAGCATAATCTCTCTTTGATGTCAGTTTTAACTTGGGGGATTATCTGGGACTGTGTTGTTGTGCTTAACACCCATTAGAGACATCTATGGAGCGATTTAAGTAAATTGCATTTAAAAATCTACTTGCTTGGTAAATACCACCATTCTAGTATTTTTATATAAAAGTGTATGAGGAGGTGTATGAGTGTCAATAAAGCGAAAGTAGTCTGTCAGTATCGGGACAGATAGGGATCCGAGATCTCTGCCTACCCCTCTACAGGGAATCGCTTTATATCCGTGCTATTTACGTATGAGCTGAAATATACATAGGTGTATGTACATGTTATACATAAATACGAGTATACAAGCAAGTTTTTATGCTCTAAGGATTGGATGTGATAAAAAGTTTAGATGAATCTTTGGTTACTGTATAGTATTATATTATCTGTGCTTTGGTCATATTAAAAATATACTAGACTGAAATTTTAACATTTGTACGAGTAAAACTGAATAATATCAAAAAATTCCCTTTAGAATAAATGGCTCACTTAAAGTACATTAAATACTACTTATTATTGAACCGTTCATATAGAAAGAAAGAAAGAAAAACATATACTACATACATAGACATCACGCCTGTTTCCCTGGAGAAGGTTAGGCAGAGATCACGAATCCCCATTTGTCCCGATCCTGACAGACCACTTTCGCTTCATTGACACTCATACATCTTCTCATACACACTCGGCGGTTAAAGATACTCCTAACGTCGCCCTTTTTGAATATAGCGACTATCTAACTAAACCTTAATATCAAAATGTTCATATCTAGGTATTGTACACATGATTTACAGAAACTGGAATATTTAGTATGGTGTTACATTAAACTATATACTTAACAAAGTACGCTTTTGATTATTCTTTGAGGGGTAATCAGAGGTTTGCATGCCCATTAAGACAATTGCAAAAAATTTCATATAAGAACACGTGGAACCCATTTTTAGCTGTTAGTGAAGTATATTACATTACATTTGATATATTCAGCCAGTAGTTTATACCATCATGTTGTTGTATTTTGTTTTTGAATTTAATTAAATGACTAACTTTATTATTATATATTAAGTTTTATTATCGTATAGGATACAAACGTGTAAGGAATATAAATTTACATGAAATAAATAAATAAAACATTTTCAATAGGCAACACGAAAACACTCAAAACAAAACAGTAGGTTGGAAGAAGACACAAATATCTTTGCCCTATATCACTATGGTTCAAAAGCCAAATAAAAATATTTATAGACAGCTGTTTTGTTTTCGAGTTCCAAAAACAACAAAATCATATAAACTCAAAAAAGTAAGTGTAGAAAAGTAAAGCTTCTTTTGTGTATAAAAACAGTTATTTTATATAAAATTGTGTATAATTTCGTGCTTTCAAACATGGATTGGGAAAGTGCAACGATTGGTCTGAATAGGTCATTAATATTAGCGAAACGAAGTTTTAATTGGCTTGTGGATACCGCTATGAGGTATTTTAATGGTAAGTTATTATAAAATTCTTTCATATACACAATACTCCCATCCTTAAATTTCACTCGGCGATGACAGAAGTTGAGAGACAATAAATTATCTTATTCGTGACTTGTAGCATATAAATCGTGGTTGTTCCGGATTAAAAGCGGCTGGTTGCTAACCCATTGCCCAATAGTTTCCTTAGTCCCTTGACATGCCGATTAAATAAGTAATATGCACTATTTACGTTGCAGACTAGAACGTGTGTGTGTATATTTATTGTATCAATGTATCGATTATAAATTACACATGCATATAGTGCGGAATACGTTGTGATATGAGAGAAGATGTAATAGTTGGTTGTAATAGATGTATGAAAAATGTTTATAAAGTACTAATAAGTTAGATAAAAAAAATAACATGCCTATACTTAGTCTTTTGATGCCCTAAATTGGATTATTGGGGGGTGACTCTACGTACAGCTATACCATTGATGTAATCTCACTCACACAATATCGTTAGATAGACGCAACGATGTATTGAAAAGCGATAATGTTATAAAAAAAAATCTATTGTCGCCGAATATGTATGAGTAGGTGTATGGATTTTATTGAAGCAAACGTGCTACGTATGTAGCCAAAATTTCTCATTAGAGGATCATGGACATAATGTTTCAGTCTCATGCAGTTTTATAGCATGAATTTATCGTCAGGACTTATTAATTTCATCGATCACAATCAAAGTGCTAAATAAACTTAAAAGAGTTTTAGTCTAAAATTTAT
The DNA here is from genome assembly GCA_030578115.1 of Leucoptera coffeella. Lineage (NCBI taxonomy): Eukaryota > Metazoa > Arthropoda > Insecta > Lepidoptera > Lyonetiidae > Leucoptera > Leucoptera coffeella. The sequence continues at coordinate 124,994 of JAMBLF010000451.1, read as the reverse complement.
AAACTTCATGGAATGAATTAATAAAATCATCTTACTGCCATCCGTATATATTACTCCTAAAAATATCTTTGAAACAAAATAGTATTCTAAAAAAAATATACGAGCTGTCAATTTGACATTCATCCAAAAACTTCAGATATTTGTAAAAAATGGCCTCGATGGGAATGTGTGAAAACCCGGATTGCTCGGAAATTGCTAGATTACAATGTCCCACGTGTGTGAAACTAGGAATCAAAGGCTCCTACTTTTGTGCTCAAGAATGCTTCAAGAAATATTGGAAAACTCACAAAGTTGTTCACTCCATTGCCAGTGAGTTTGTGATTGAGGTTATGTTATGAGATCGAAGTATTTTCGTTACGCGATTCGTTTTCCTTTTGCAGAGGGAGAAGGCGGTGAACCAACGGATGGACAGTATAATCCTTGGCCCTCTTACAACTTCACTGGTAAGCTAAGGCCTTATCCCCATGGACCGAAACGGACAGTTCCCCCTCATATCGGAAGACCAGACTATGCTGATCATCCTACTGGTTACCCGGCTTCAGAGAACGAGGCTAAAGCAGCAGGGATCAAAGTCCTGGATGATGACGAGATTGAGAGTATGCGGGTGGCCTGCCGGTTAGGGCGAGAAGTATTAGATGAAGCTGCTAGGTAAAGATATTAGTGATTTTTTTTGGAATAGTTATTCTTATTAGTTAGATTATTGAATAAGGTGTAGAGAGTAGACTCATCATTCCATTTATATTCTGAACTGGATTTTACTTCTATTATAAGTAGTTACTTCTTTGTCTGAGTGTATTTAACTTGAACACAGACCCGAACTAAGCTTTCAACCAAATTATGTATATAAATTGTACAATAGCTATTTTAATGACAGTCTATTCATAGTTGACAGGTGACAGTACTAAAATACATATTTCCAATACATTTATTCACCTCATGTGACAGCAAAGAATTATAATAACATTGCTTGTCATAGGCGGCTACAGCAATCTTCATATTTTCATTTTTATTATTAATTTTCAGAGTCTGTGATGTCGGTGTCACCACAGACGAGATAGATCGTGTGGTGCACGAGGCGTGTATTGAAAGGGAGTGTTATCCAAGCCCCTTGAACTACCACAACTTCCCCAATAGCTGTTGCACTTCTGTCAATGAAGTCATATGTCACGGGATACCGGATTTGCGGCCTTTGGAGGTAATGAAAAACATATTTTTTAAACTTGTCTTAACATATTAGCAATGTTATGACCCATACTAGTTGGGATCTAAATAGAACTGAGTAGTTGTCTTTCTTCTTGAAATCACTGAATCTAATGCTGTGCCTAGCAACTTGATAAAATAGCCCTTATCAAAATTAATCTTTTTCTCATTGTGATTGTTCCAAGCTTTTGTTCACAGAACAGTAAATAAGAATAAAAGGATGTGTCATTTAATATTACTTTATCCTTTCTCTGTATATCAAAATCAAAAAATGTTACAATTTCCTTACAGGATGGCGACTTATGTAACGTAGATGTGACAGTCTACCACAGGGGTTTCCATGGAGACTTAAACGAGACGTTCCTAGTGGGAAACGTACCAGAGTCAAGTCGGAAACTTGTTCAAGTGACATACGAGTGCTTATCCAAAGCGATTGATTCGGTGAAACCCGGCATGAAATATAGAGACATTGGAAATATAATTCAGAAGCATGCACAGGCTAATGGATTCAGTGTGGTGCGATCTTACTGCGGTCATGGGATACATAGACTGTTCCACACTGCGCCCAATGTGCCCCATTATGCAAGTGAGTGTGGTTCTATTGTCCTTTGTTATTTTACATTTAATACTTAGGAAATTATTTAACTTTCGCTTTATAGTGAGATTTCACAATGTCGAGAGACTTTCCTTTTCTAATTTGACAGATAGCTGTACATACACTATATATTTGAATAATTAGTTGTAATCAAAGGTCACTTCAAGCCCCTGTTTCATCACAAAGACAATGTTACTTATCGCAACCATATAACAATTCAAAGACCCTACAAGTTATCAATCCAGAGACAAAAATATGTTTCATAATAATTGACACTGATTCCTAGTCAATGGATTTTGTCTAACAAATACCAGCCAATTACCCATGCTTTTTGGTTTGAGGCTCTAACCAAAATCTAAATCCAACATTGTGATATGTGGTAACCATTTAATGTAATAATATTACAGAGAACAAGGCGGCAGGGGTGATGAAAGTTGGACACGTGTTCACCATTGAGCCGATGATCAACGAGGGCAGCTGGAGGGACGACCAGTGGCCGGACCAGTGGACTGCTGTCACTGTTGATGGCAGTCGGAGCGCACAGGTGATTAATTCATACTTTTTTTCTCGATACCTGGTCCTGAATGTTTGGTGTGAAGTGTGTACTAAATTTTTTATCCACTTTTCTAGTTATTCAGTTAAAGACACAAATTCATGAAATGTATACAGAAAATTCTTCATTGGTACTTTGTTCTTGCACAAGCCAGTAGCCGAAACTCAAATCAACCTATAATTAACCTAGAACTTTAAAAAACTATGTCTTAATTTACGTTTCATTTTATTTTGATAAAATGATTTCTTAATTTCTATGCTACATGGTTACATATCCCAAATATTCTTCATTGATAAAACCCAAAGTTATCATTGATAATCCTGTGCCCCAAATACTAGAATGCAACCCCAACCATAATATTATTATTTACTATTTCAGTTTGAACAAACGCTGCTGGTGACTGAAACGGGGTGCGACATCCTGACAGCAAGGAAAACGGGCCGTCCTCACTTCATGGACCAACTCGAGAAGCTCAACGGAAAGGCCTAGGCCAAACTATAAGGTTAGAGCTTAGCTAAACATGATATATATGTCCTAGAATGAACTTTAACCCATAGATTTCAAGGATTTATTAACTGTGTCTAATTTATTTACGTAGGGGCCGGCCCAATAAGACATATGGCAGTCAGATAGACGCCATATCGAAAAATGGTGACGTTAGAAGTACCTATAACCGTCAAGTGCGTATGAGGAGAGTATGAGTGTCAATAAGGCGAAAGTGGTCTATCAGGATCGGGACAAATGGGTATCCTTGATCTCTGAAATTGCGTACCAGAATAGCATTCTACACATTCCATGTAGTTTGCTTTTGTCTAATACTAGCCCTGTGTAATTTGTAAATTTTGCTTTTTGTGATCAATGACGTACGCGTTCACGACCATTAACCCTTGCGGGGTAGTCAGAGGTTCAGGAGTCCATCTCCGCAATTGCGAAGGTAGTAATTCTATGGCCACCTCGAACCCACGTGGTAACCAGATAGTTAGTACTCAACGTGACAGGTGTCAAGCCATTCACAAGCACTAACTATAACCTGTTCGGGGAATAGGTAGGTTTCCTCACGATGTTTTTCCCTCACCGTATTATTTTTGTGATCATCATACTAAAATATCTATTTAACTGTTACAGATGCTTCAATGGTGACATGAAGTACACAATTCCTTTCTCGAGGTCAAAAAGTCAACTGGTTTGAACTAAAAGTAATTTTAAATTTGCCCCTGTTTTTCACTATACTCTATGGATGTCATAATAATTAGAGTACGGAGAGATTACTTTGTTAAAAGATATTAAAATAAATATCCCAATATAAGCATTAAGTCTGTATTATTGGTAGAATAGAAATAGATAAACGCCCCAAAAACTTTATAGTCAGGATAATTTACACTATGTTAACTGAAATATAAGAACAATTCTATATTTCCATTTAAGTGCATACATTTTTAATATTGTAAGCTGAAGTTTTAGATCCTTAGACAACACAATGGTTAAACAGTGTAAATGTGAATATTCTTTACCAATTCTTACCTTCTTACTAACTTATAGTTATGAATTGAACTATATATTTAAATGTTTTCGGAGAATAACTGGTTTTGGATTTTAGACATACCTATACCGTTTATTTAACGAACGGGTACTGAGTGTGTCTCGTAAATTTCTCATATAGACAGAGTGAGATAGGTTATAAAAAGGGGCGGGGCTAAAACCTTTGTTCTTGTTTGATTGGTGGATTTATCCAACGCAAACATTTTTGTCACTTTTTGTTACCAGAACAAATTATTTTTATGGATTTGAATTATTTCAATGTAGGACACTTTTTTAAACTAAAAACAGTCAGTAACAGTTTTTAAATGGTATCAATACATGGGATAGTGTGTATATAACATTAAATAAAAACATTAATTCAAGTTTTGGTGTGTTGTCGTGTAGAATTAATACCTAAATAGAGACTGAAAGCAATAAATGTAACCATTACTCCCTTTTACTTACTGATTCACTGAATATTATTACTTAGTTGTACATACATAATACATGTACTCTTCCCAAATTTGTAACTTTTGTATATAAGTACATAGTTTAAAATTACTGTCATACCTTAAAAATATAAAAAAAATATTAGCTTTCAATTGAACTATCCAGTTTTTCGAATAGATGAATTAGAAATAGCCCATTTGAGTGTTTCTTAACTTAATGTTGGATTGTCATATTTTCGTAGATAATTATTTATCAGTTTTCTACCTTGTCAAACTTTCATGTTGTGAAACCAAGAGAGTAACCATGATGTACCAAGCCAAATTGATTTGTAAAGAGAGCAAATAAAAACATGTTTGATTTGTAATCTTTTATTTTATTACAATTTACAAAACATTGTATTTTTGGTCGTGGAAATTGATTACAAATTGGAATTGTAAGTTTCGCAAACCTAAATGCATTGTTTTGTTTCTTTTTTCTTAATGTAATAGATTATTTACAAATATAATAATACTTTACAGTAACCGTTGTAACTAATCTCTAGTTATATAACTATTTACATGTGCCCTTAGCAATACCAACACAACTAGCTTAAAAAATGATAAATGAACCAGACTTAGTAACTACAAATGTTTAAAGCATCATAATATTTTTTGGGTTACTCACACTAGATTTAAATATTTTTTTGGCATTCCTTTAATGTTTTGGTTACAATTTTTACTCTTTACGAATAACAACACTTTTTGATTACTTCAAAAGAAATTTTCTGATATGTTTTATAATATCTTGATACGAGTTTTGGATATTATTCCAAACTACTAATTCCTATCTCATAAAAAACAACAGGTTACTCAATTATAAAATTAATGATATAGGACCAATTTTTTACCATAAGTAAATTTGCTAAAAAACCGTATAAACTAGTTATAGTCTTCAAAAATAGGCACAATGTCGTCTACCCTGGATCTCAATTTCAGTCCAAATTGAGTGACTTGGTTGAGGTTTGCCTGAGTGTGGTCTTTGACTAATCCTCGTACGGCCGTTTTCCACGGCTGGTTCTGCGTTTCTTCTTTTTTAGAAGGAATCTCCCTGCGTTTTACATTGGCCAACTTCGATGTTAGTAACTCCTTCTGTAAATGAAAAAGGGCGTATAGATGTTGCCAAAAATAAATAGGAGATGAAACAATATCGTTTTACAGATAATTATTTCCGATTTATTGATTGTCAACCGAAGACTTCGGTGAGGGAAAACATCTTGAGGAAACCTACTTGTTCCCCAAACAGGTAATAATTAGTGCCGTAAATGGCGACGTGGTTACCACCTGTCACATTGAATACTGACTATCTGATCAACAAGGGGTCCAAGGTGGCCATAGAATTACTACTTCGCGGTTTGTCCATTATGTAAGTTTCTTTATTTCATAATTCCGCAGTCATTCTTGAAGTTGAATATGAAATTTGCAAAAAAAAAAATTTACGTCACTGTTTATATAATGTGTCTTTAGATACATATCAAACAAGAAACTAACTCACCTGCAAAGGACTATCAACGTAGCTCGCGTAAATTCTAAGAACTGGTTCTCCGGTCTTGTCATCAAAAGTGAGTTTGCTTCTTGGTGGAATCCTGGCCTTCACAATAGTCAGTTTTGGTGTAGCACTGGATATTTCTGGTGAAGACGGCGCTGTGACTGTTGAAGACCTATCCGAGGTGAATCTAATAGGCGCTCTGTTAAGAAGTATTGATTTCTCATCATTGAATTTTTTATCTTCGTTCAAAGCTGCTTCAATCAATTGCCCTGCGTAAACCGTTCCATCTTTATTCTTCGAATCTTTGGTGTCTGTCTTTACCAATGAATACGCCACATTCACATGTTCATTTTTAGAGAAAGGAGCTCCTTTTTTCGGTAGATCATCGTTGATGCTAAACGTCATGTTGTTGATTGCACTGCTATCTTCTCTGACAACTTGTAGCTTGGATTCAAGTGAAGACTGTGTTGTAGTTACGTTTTCCATATGTTTTGTAGCTTCTTCTTCTGCAGCGATTTGCACAGCATCTAACGCTGAGAAGAATCCTTTAGGTATCTGGTTTATAGGGTCACCGGTCTTTGGAATGTACACTGGAGTAGCAGTTTGGTTTTCTATAGACGTTTCTATATTAGATGTGACTGTAGAAGTTGATACATTTTCAGGTATGCTTTGCGTTATATTGAATTTGTTGTCTGGCTCGTTTCTGATTTCATTTTCGGAGATGGATTTGTTAGTTTTCGCCAGGATATTCACGATGACGCTTTCTTGCGTTTCCCTGACAACGTTCTTGTGATTGTCTGCTTCAGGTGTTGGTGCTACCGTAGCTATTGGTTGGTAGTTGCTTGGATTTTGAATTTGTTGATCAGGATTCACTAAGATGAACTGACTAGGATTCGAAGGTGGTTGTGGTAGATTGATAGGTGCTGCATTATAAGGAACGAATTCTACTGATGGGAATCTTTGTAGCAATTGATTTTGTAGCTTATGTATGAATGAGGGGTCCGGTTGGTATAAAGCTGAGGGAGGGATCACGTAACCGTCCATGCTTTGTGGCATTACTTCTTGTGTGTTTGGCAGGATGCCGTGGTAGCCCTGTAATAAGAGGTTATATTTATTTATTTCAACAGTTTGAGACTTTGAAGACAAGAGAAGTACACGATTTCAAAAAATTCGGTACTTTACGAAAACTTTCATCATTTTTCACCATTGTTTTTATCGTAAGTTGAAATCTCAGCTTACCTATTATAATAAAATAACATAAATAGTTGTAATTGTAGTGCGTAATTGAAACCTTACAAAATATGATCTACTTATTAACATAATCATGATCATGACATTATCTATGATGTACTTGGGCTGGACTATTATTACTTTAAATAAAGGCATTTTTTTCATTTCTTACCTGAACAGCGACAGGCTGTTGTGGTATAGCGGTTTGCGTCTGTGGCCCTGGCAGACCAAATGCGGAAGGACCAAAGTCTTGAGTGAATTGGTAAGGACCGCTGTTTCTTAATAGGCTGGTCAGGTCGTTACTGGATGTGTGGAATTGTGTCTGTGAATGAAAGCTTGTGTTAATTAAGGATACAACTAAAATGGATATAAATGTGTACGTGGAATAGTTTTATAACATGTATTAACTACTGATGAAACTAAATTCTAAATATTAGTAGTCGAACAATGGTTTCTTAGACATCTGTGTACCGCAAAATTAATATCAATTGTTGATTAATAATAGACAGATTTACATTGGTTTTGTATAAAAGGTAATAAGAGCAATATAATAAAACTATTCCAAATTACTAAATACAATATTTTAACAGCAATTATACGTTTTCGATAGTTGAAGACAAAAACCTATAATGAATAAGAACTTGCCGGTGCTTTAGAGAATCCCATCGGGGTGATTGACTCTATTTTCTTCCCCAACTGGAAGCTGATAGGGTCGAAGAATTTTTCGGTCACTTCGTATTTCTGCTTAGACTGTAACAGAGACGTCAGGTTATGCGTCGATTAATCACATAGGATCATAAAATTTTATGTTCACTGTATAACAATAATTAAATTTATTTTGGTAATCGCTTTATTAGATATCATCTATCATGCTCATTGGAGAAGCTAAAGAGATTTCCATTTCTTATGAATTCCATCTAAATTTATGATACAACGTATGTTTTATATCCCTCAGCCTTTTAACCTCTACTCCCATGACATCCACCTATCCAACATCTACTATAAGAGAGTTCTTTTAATTAGTGTGGTATAGGACCTATCACATGTTTATAAAAAGACATTCAACAATTTAAAACTAATAAGTCGCCGAATGTGTTTGAATGAAAGAAGCAAAACTGGTTTATCAGGATCGGAACAGATGGATGTCCGTGATCTCTACCTACAGGGAATCAGGCGTTATGTACATATATGTATGTATTAAAGTTACTCTCACCAGTTCAGGAGCAGGCGTTGTAAAGCTCTGGATATTGTCGACGACCACGATTGGCTTCTCGGATAAGCTGAGGTTGGGAGCTGGTATGGCGTGGATCCCACCTGAAATTTTAGCACTTTCTGGACACTATGTTTGGGTCTGCAGTGGTACGAAATGATGTTAAAAGTTAGTGTTTTGGGATATCTAGATTGCTTAGATAGTTTAAGTTAGTATACATATATTTTGTGTCAATTGGGTATTGTTTCTAGGGTTAATTACTACCCGTATTATTTAGTACCAAAGACATTCCATATTTGAGTCAATGGGGTAGCATAGGTATGATAGACAATAAGTGAGTAGGTACTTATTCGATTAAATAGATATTACATGTTTACTTGCTATCAGCTATATAAGTCCCTAAATGTTTGATTTATGGCTATAAATACGTAAGATAGAGTTGTTGGACATTATAATTACGTTTTCAGAAATCACGAGCTAAACATGTTAAAACTCTAAAATAATTATAAGTTTTTAAATACCAATGAGTTTTAATAGACCTATTTCTTCATGTTACTCAGTATTGGGGACATCATTTCGAAATCACTGCAGACATCAATTAAGCATATTTAAATTACGTGCTATGTGCTTTTCCTAGTAATTGCCGAGGCAAGATCGAGAAAGACCTGTTGCTTGCATTCCGTCACGAATGTGCTAAAGAATAAAAATAACGAAGTAAGAAAAGCTAGAGTAACTAGCTAATGTACTGAGATGTAAATTAGGTAGGTGCACTTGCTAATCTTTACTGTTTTACAAGAAATATATATCTACTGTAAAGCATATACTTATATATTATTTTCTCGCACTGCTGAATCTTAAAAAAGTAACAATGTGTTTTAACCTTATTAGTTAAGAAATGCTTTTGAAATTTCGGAAATGAACACTCAACCCTCTGACTACCCTGCAACCATAAGAGTGTATATACAACAGTCGTGAAGCGTATACATGCATGTTATGAAGTGGTGACTAAGTAAAAATTATCTTAATCTTCTCTTCAAATTTTCATTCTTCTCTTAACATAGTAAACATAGAAAGAAAAGTATAAAAGTGCAGTGCATAAGAAAAACCTTTAGCAGCACCATTGGAATGGAGTCTCATGGTGATCTGTCCTGACGCCGACCTGACCAGCTCGTATTCTGGCGAGGAGCTGGCCTGGAAGGGAATCCTGGAGGTAGCCTTCCAAGGGTTGGTGTTGGGCACGCTGAACACACTCCTCGTGGCTTGCTGGTTGAAGGGTTTCATGAACCTGCAACGAAGACATAAAAGTTTCATGATGCATGATGCAGAGTTACATATGTTTTGTGTTAAGGTATTTGTCTTGCAGGTTTACTAATATGTTATTTCTATTTATATGATTTAATTTTTGTACGGCATTTTCATACACGCTTTATATTTGTTAACCTCATTCCGTTATTTGTCTATCTCTTGTAATAAAAACACAAGATTCCAATTTTCCTTTTGTGAAAATTTTATTGTGCATGCAAATTCTGTCTTAGCTACTTTTAATATCTCTCTTACGCAGTATGGCGCTTAATCGTAGGTACGCCATGTTTTTTTGCAATGTATTCTACACAATATACTTTTATGTCTCTCAAGTTACCTTCTACCTATCTTGTGGTTATTACACATGATACTTACCTCAAATTGTTCGGCTGTGGCTGCCTGTACAAGATGTAGGGGGCTCTATGCGACGGCGCCTGCATGATCTTGTGGTGAAGCCAGGGTTGACGCTGGGTGAACGACACCCCAGGCCTGAACGGCGTGGGTGACCTCATCTTGGACACTGTGGCCATTCGACTGATGTACATGGCCTCGGACACTGACCATAGGACGGCCAGGTAAGTCAGTTTGAACTGAAAAGGAAAATGGAGTAGTTAGAAACAAAAGCCCAATATTTAAGCTAAAAAGTTATCTAGGATATTATAGATAATAAATCTCCGAGATTCTGTCCACCCAAAAGGGATAAAAGGAATGTAAAACAGGTTTTTAGACCGGACTTTTGGCATTTCGATAGAATGTTGTTATAATTTTGGTTATAGCAAAAGAAGTTCAAGTAAAAGACTATATTCAGCGGATGATAGGAGGTAGTAACAGTTTCGACTAATGCTCCAAAAATTATGGATATAGATAAAAATGATCCTGTGAGTTTTAACAATATTTAGCACCTTAACCACGTCAACTTTAAACATTCAATATTCAAAGTTAAAATGATTCTCACCCCTCCTTAAGGTATAACATAAACTATACGCATGTATATCGTTGAATATAAAATGTCTTACTAATATTGTGTTGTCTGAATTCCCGGAGTTTTCCAAGAAATGTGAAATTTTCCTTGTGACCACTAAAGTACAGTCGATGACAGATAACTTAGCGAATTGCACTACTAGTTATTAATTCATTAAAGGTATAAAAGTAAGTCAAGAGATAAAACAAAGGGTTTGAAAACCAGTACTAAAGCTATTTAATAATGATTTTTATCACATAATAAAATTTTATTCTATATATGGTTTTGGACTTTTTGTAAAAGAAATCATTCTTGGTGTTGCGATTTCGCTACGCTACATGATAATTATGTTTGTCAAAGGATCAGAATTGCAAAGTCTTTATAGGGAACATTAGTTGATTCGTTGCTAGCTCATTGCCCAATAACTACCCAATAGATTCCATTGACCCCTAATCACTTAATCGTCTCTTACGACTCGCTTTCATTGCGATGAGTTTGCATCTAACATCTTAGTGTAGCACGATACGAGTGTGTACAACTAAAGGACACCGAGAATATGATGTATCCTAGTTTCTAACGGCCCTGAGAGCGATAGAAAGAAGTTTGTTTATGTGTATGAAACACCATTAAGGCACTATTAAGGCTCTAACTGTACAGTAGTGAGTGCACACTTTAGCGGAATGTTGCTCGGGAGCTTTTTTGCTCAAGTGGCTAATGCATCCAGTTTAGTCACGATGATGAATCGACTCGTTTTACTTTCTTCAGCTTATTGCGCACTTATTGGAGTTCTTTGAACCTTTTACTGCAAAATATACCTAGATTAGTGCTATAATAACTCAAAGATAGTGTTAGCAAAAATGTTGAAAAAGCAGTTCTTATAGTCCAGTTTGTATGACATCACAACCCTAATATATTTTATGCTAAAAACTGACCTAGGACATACTAAATATCCGAGATTCTGTTCACTCCGAAAGGACGTGAATCAAAGTACGTGAATTTTTTGAATTTAATATGTATAGTACAGTTTTACAAACAATACAGGCTAAGGAAATGCGTGAATGATTGAGATAGAACGCAAAAAGTGACTTAGGAATTCGGATGTTTTGTTAACTTCACAATCCATCAACCATGGCTGAAACTATTATATATAAAAAGTAGGTGTTCAATACTGAGATGGATCAAATACTCTTTCGTCCCTTAAAATTCTACTCTACTTGAGATGCGCTAGACAGATACAAGTGGCGGTAGATTATGAGCTCTAGGTGCAACACTGTTGGCCACGATCTTCAGACACAGGGAGAGAGTATTAGTTGAATTATTTTATTCCCAAAAGTTGTCTCTACTTTTATTGGTCAATAATTCATAGTAAAGAAAGAAAAAAATGAAAGAAAGAAAGAAAAATCTTTATTCACTAACAAACAAAAACACAAACATGGAAAAAAAATATATGCAAAGAACACCGTTTGTTGCAGTGAAAAAAACCTGAAGTGACATGCCTAAGCTAGATAAGTAATATTCAGCCTCTGTTCTGAAAACTGGGCTCAATGCTGTCACACCCTACTTCTCAATGATGTATCATGCAAAGCTTATGACCATACAAAGGATACTTATGAGTCGCATGTACGCATTGATATATTCAGTTCATCTCACACGCACTAATTAAGCAGAAGCGCAGTATGGCATAGCGAAATGTGAAATTGCACTGACCGTCACGCTTGTATGAGAGCGAAATCGACTTAAGTCATTGCACCGCTAAACGTTCGAGAGAATTTCTACACTACGTAATATTACCACCAGTGTTTCTTGACCTATCATGCAATAGTACGACAACGTGATTAGAGATCTAAATAGGTTTGTCGCACCTGATTAATACGTGCGCGATTTGCGTGCACTGGACTTGTTAAATCTAGTTTCGTTCTGAGATAATTTTGCGATTGCAAGTTAATTAATTTCGCGTTTTGAACGCTGATATGAGGGTTGGTTACCCAGTAACTATAGCTTGTGTATTAAGATCTAACAGATTAAACTTGTATATTATGCCTTTAGATAGGTAATAAATAGATAATGACTGAATGGCAATGAACTCACCACATTGACATATTGTGTTCTATGTACATATATGGTGATACGAGACATTTGAGTTAGCATTAATTTTCACAATATTCTTAGCGGTCAGCTAATAAACTGATTATCCAAAAAGAAATTGCTACATGTCCTGTATAATCCAGAGAAGAACAGAAATAAAACTTCACGATAAGTACTATTTCAAGATGCCTTAAATGACGATAATTAAATCTGTTTTGAAAAAATGCTAATAGATTTTGCAATTCTAAAAAAGCTAACTAGCTGTTTTTTTCTGAATTTCTTAATAATAAAAGGAATAAAATAAAAGGGAAAAGGAATATAATGTAATATATCTGACAATCATCAATTACCCTGCTATTATACTTTTTACTAATGTCACCTCAAAAGGGTTGAAATAAAGTATCTGTATGATTAATATATTAAAATTTGATAACATTTACAAGTTTTCTTTAAAAAATGTTTTAGTTTTGCTTCATTATATTCATCAATTTTGAAATACGAGAATGTACTCTTTTATCAGACACTAGTGAATTATTGTTAGTGGACAGTGGATATCAGTTCGATGACTGCAAACAACATTTAGGAATTTCGGCGATGGACACGCAAACGTGTTAATGACCGTCTGCTTACGTTGTGTACGATAAACGTTAAAGCTATTATAACAATTAAAATTTAATAAGGAAATATCGTCCCGTTTAATTGAAAAGTTTGGGGATCCCAGGGCTGGAGCATTTTTCTCTCAGAGAATTAGTATTGCTATTCAGAGGGGGAATGCTATCAGTGTCTTGGGAACCCTACCACCCTCTGACAGCGATGATTATAAAGATATTTTCTATGTAATTTAATTTTTATTTCTACTTTAGGTTTGTAGTTTTAATTTCTTGTTTTATTAAATAAAAGATATACATTATATCCCATTAAAATTTTAACTATACATCACTCTTTTTTTTTAATCTTGTTTATTAATGGCCTTACATCTATCTGAGTAAGCCGGCCATACAAATTGTGGCTTAGTAGATGGTAGAACAGAAAGTTGTAGATTCTATCCCTAGCAGTAGCAGCATGTGTCAATGGTAATTTTGATGTTACTAAAATTTCTATGAAAAAATTTCTTTATAAATCGTTAAACACATCACTTTTAATATGAAGTGATGATAGTAAGACAAACCTACACGTTATTTGGTTAAGGCCGAATGCACCACTTATAAATGGTGACATAGCACAACCCCAGGCAGTGATGACTATCTGGTGAATCCTGAGTTTGATGGAGTCTTAAATCCATATATAAACTACTTGATGACTGGCGAGATGTACATTAGTATCTCTTACTGCCCCGCAAGTGATAACGGTTGTGAAGTGCTTTTTTTAATTTTTTTATAACTTATCAGTAAACTTCTGTTATTTTGTAAGTAATTTCTAAATCAAGGCGTATAACAAAAGAATGATTGAAGCAATTTACTCGCATTTATTTAGTGTCATACAGGGTTTAAAAAAAAAGTTTATTTTTTTATATTCATTTGCATTAAAATCTTAAACGTTTAGATTGCCATCGACTATGCAGTACGACAGGATTCGGAGCTTGAATTAGAACAGCTCTGGCTCCAACCACTGTTTTACTGTGTAGAAACGGACTCCCATCATTAAAAATCTTAATGACTGCTTTAGTGCTCTTATTTTAATCCAAAAGGTTGAGATATTAAAAGAAAGGGTTCAAACCGCATAAAAATAATGATTATTTATAATAATTTTTCATCATTTCTGCAAACTAATAGCGGCAATAGGTATATGAGTTTCTATGTTACAGTGATGAACAACATTCAAAGTAATGCTGTTACTCATGATACCAATAACAGAAACAAAGATTTTTTAAATAGCATAAATTTCAATCTTTTGATTAATGGTTAAATTCAAATAATAAGATTACATCTTTGGTATGTTTATGAAAATCATACTGTAACTAATTGAAATTCTTATTTAATGATTCATTGTGTCATATGCGTAAAAGTTACTTTTTGTTAACAATAAAATATTACCTGATTGGGAAAAAAATCTGGAATTATTAATTGTAATAAAACAAATTAAAAATAATTGCATTTATTGTTTGTGTAAACTAATTATTTTAATTTTAGATATACTGTTTTTTTTTTCCATTTCATTGTAGACAGAACCTCAATGTAGTTACCGGGCCAAAATTTTATACATACAGACAACAACAGGTTCCAAATAATGCAGTTGCATCTTACGAAAAACTAGCAAGCACAGTATTTATAAACATTCCATTAACGCCCCTCTTCCATTCCATCTACGTCCTAGGATCAAACCCTATCTACTTTTCTATTTACATGCCATTCACTGAAATAATACTATCTACTATAAATTTCATTATTTATTTATTTATCTTACCATCATTTTAACAACTCCCGCGCTAACCAACGTCACAAATCGCACTCAAAAATGTCACTCAACTACAAAACACCAAATGTCATTTCCACGTTCCAAATTCAAATGCGTGATGACATTTCAACAAACGTCAGACGTCCGCCGCGCGGCCAGCACTGCATGAGAGGCGAAATAGGTCAAATAACCTCTTTTATACCACTCCCTCCTAAGTTGTTCTGCATGGTTTGTGGACTGATTGATGTAGGCGCCTTTAGATAATCTGTTAGCTCTATTTACATGCTAACTTGATGTCTGTAACCACTGATATGGTAGATAGATTTTAGGGCATGTAATCTCTAAATCTTCTGGATTTTAAAAGGGGGAAATTAGAAACTATTTAAATTGTGTGTGTGTACATGGGCAATGTATCACTTAGTGTAAGTTACACTTATGATATGACGATAAAAAGCAACTAGTTAAAAATAATCAAAATTGCGTCGGGTAATTTCGTGATTCTCAAGTTATTACTTGAAGATACTTAAGTTAAAAAAAATCAATTTATTGGCCAGTTAAAACCAAAATCTAACTCCAAACTTCATATCTCATGAAGTACCAATCATATCGGCAGCTGGATACATTCTACTGAATTCCAAGGCAAACACGGGACGTCGTGCATCGACTAGCTTAGCATTTCATTTTGTATGTGATTAGCAAATAATAACATTCTACTTATTAACTTGTGATCATCATACACGGCTATTTAATCACTACTATTGGTTTCTACTCACGTTATATATCACGTTATTATTAGTTATTGTAGTAACAATACTACGACGGTAAAGGAAAACATCGTGAGGAAACCTACCTGTTCTCCGAATAGCTAATAGTAAGTACTTGTACGACATGCCTTAACACCTGTCACATTGAGTACTTACTATCTGGTCAATACGTGGGTTCCAGGGTGGGCATAGAATTACTACCTTCTCGATTGGGGAGATGGAAACCTGAAACTCTGACTTCCCCCGCAAGGGTTTCGTGGTTGTGAACGCATTTGTCTTTTTGTAGTAACAACTCTTATTTCTTTGACACCTCATTGCATGAATTTCGCCATAAACAAACTAAGATGTTGGTTAACCGTAGTTTAGTTTAGTTTAGTTTAGTTTGTAGGGCTCCGTGGTTTCCGCAATTAGTCCCCACTGGGACCATTTTGCGTGATGTCGCTGACTATTCCAGCCAGCCCAGCACCCGCCAGAAGCGCAGAAGACGCCTAACGTCTTCACAGGCTTCCCGAAGCGACCCCGGTTTCCCAAGGATTTTAGCCCGTTCTTCAGCCACGGCCCAGCACTCCAGGACAACGTGGCCAATGGTTTCAGTGGAGTCAATGCAGCCCCTGCACAGAGGGCTATCCGTGATTCCGAGCTTGAATAGGTGCCCGTTTAGTCTGCAATGGCCGGTGATATTTTCGGTCATCACACGCAGTTCTCTTCTCGTTAGTTGAAGTAATTTGTTCGTTAATTTGGGGGCCAACTCTGGAAAAACTTCCTTTGAATGGCTCGAGCCATCGAGTTCCCTCCATCTCAAATTTTTGTAGTTCCCTGGTCCAGGTTCTTATCCATGATCTGAACTTGCTGAAGGGGAGGGGCAACAAAGGCTCCGGAGCCACCAAGGTCGCCCCCGCGCCCCTTCTTGCAAGCTCATCCGCTGCGTCGTTCCCGAGTGATCCACTATGTCCTCTAATCCACTGCAGTGTCACACTATTCATAATGGACACCTTGGTAAGCTGGAGATGACACTCGTGTATTAGCTTTGATGTTATTGTCGTACTGGACAGCGCCATCAAGACGGAAGCGCTGTCCGAGACCACCTTTATGTGGTATCCCTTGAGTCCACGTCGCAGAACGGCGACCGCCGCCTCGATAATTGCCACACATTCACATTGGGAATATGGAGCTGTGGACCCCCAGAGACAGTGATATATTTATGTTGAGATCTATTGAGTATATACCCGCTCCAGTGCCATTATGGGTCTTGGAGCCATCCGTGTATATACGGACGTACTTGGTGTCCACTCGATCTCCGTCTTCCTGCATGTTGATGCTGTAGTTTTTTTTGCATCGCCCACACGGCAGGGATTCTGTCACACGATGCCGCCAACAGCGGTTCCCTTGCCAGGGCCCTTTTTAGTATCCTAGTGTGAGGACAGTCGCTGCGAGCCCAGTGGCCCGAGTTATCGATTCTAATTGCGGCCATAGTAGCCTCTTGCTGAATGTACAAATCCAAGGGCGCTAAGTCCACCAGGACCTCAAGGGCAGCCGATGGAGTTGTCCTCATGCATCCGGTTATTGCGGTCGTAGCGATTCTCTGGAATCTTTGAAGTTTCTGTACCACCGTGGACAATTCAGTTCTTTGCCACCAGACGACTGAACCATAAGCCACTACGGGCCGGATCAGCGTCGTGTACATCCACTTGGTAATTTCAGGTTTGAGGCCCCATGTTTTGCCTATAAGCCCGTTTGCACTGGAAGAAGAGCCCGCAGGCCCTTGCGAGCTTCTTGTCCAAATGCTTGTTCCAGCGTAAGTTGTCATCAAGAATTATCCCCAAGTATTTCACCTCTGTTGCCAGGGACAGGCGCTCGCCAAACAGCCGTGGCAGCTTTAGTGGCGCCCTTTTCCTCCTCTTGGTGAACAACACAAGTTCGGGTCTTTGACGGATTCACAGACAGTCCGTTATTTCTACACCAATCTTCGACCGTCCTGAGCGCCATACCCATCCTGTCGCACAATGTGCTCTCAACAGGCCCGCTCAGGAGAATGGCAATGTCATCAGCATAGCCCACGGTGAAGAAGGATCTGTGATTCAGCTCCGTGATGAGCCCATCAGCCACCAGATTCCAGAGAAGTGGCGGAAAGCACACCTCCCTGAGGGCAGCCCTGCACAACCTGAGCACGCACAGCCCCCCCCACAGTCACGGTGACGGCCCTGCCCTTCAGCATGCCGTCCACCCAACCTGCGAGGGCGGGCTCAACGCCACGCCCCTCAAGGGCCCGTGCCATGCTCACAAAGCTCGTTCTGTCGAATGCTCCCTCAATGTCGATGAAGCATCCCAGCGTAGACTGTTTGTAGTGGATGGCCTGCTCCACGCGTGCAATTACAGTGTGTAATGCTGAGTCCGTTGATTTGCCTTGAGTATACGCATGTTGGTTTTTTGTGTAGTGGGTGCACTTATTAGTGTTGTGTTTCTTATGTGTTTTTCGCATATCCTCTCCAGTGCCTTTAGAAGAAATGAAGTGAGACTTATCGGCCTGAAGGACTTTGCTTGTGAGTAGTCACTTTTACCCGGTTTCGGTATGAATATTATTTTGACTTCCCTCCATCGCCTTGGTGTGTAACGAAACGCCAGGCAGCCCGTGTAGATGGAGATGAGATGGCCACAAAGGTGGCCAGAGCACCAACGCATCAGTCCGGGAAAAACACCATCGAAGCCAGGTGATTTTAAATGGATGGAAGCTGTCGATTGCTGCAAGAACTGCTTCGGCGGTTATTATGGATTTTGCCGCATCCCAGTCGTTTACATTCGGTTGAAAACCCGGTGCATCGTCATTACTTTCCACGCCAGCACGAATGCTTCCTGGGAAGTGCACATCGAGCAAGAGAGAGCAAGTCTCTTGATCCGTTTCAGTGTAGGTACCATCTGGTTTTTTAAGTCGCTCCGGTGTTCTGGGCGACTCTTTCTTAAGTACCTTGGTTATTCTGCTGGCTTGATCAGTCGTTTCAATGTTACTACAGAATTGACGCCAGCTATTTCTTTTGCATTTTCTGATTAGTTTCTTGTATTTTGCACGAGTGTTGTTATAAGACAGCCAGTCGTCGTCGTCCCTAGTATTCATTGCTCTGTTGAAGAGTTTGCGCATCTTGTTTCTAAGGGTTTCCATCTCCGGACTCCACCATTTTGACCCCTTGTTGGCCTTCCTGTTGGAACCCACGAGCGGGCACGATTCCTCGAAACTAGTTATTAAAGCAGTAGTTATTGCTTCCACGTGATTATTAATTTCATTACAAGTTTTGTATGAGCTACATACGTTTATGTTATTAAGAGATGCCGCAGCAAGCCGGGAATATCGTTTACGGCTGGTTCTTCTAGGGTCTCTGTGTGGTTTACTTACAATAGTTTCCGTTGTCATCTCAAAACGAATCCACCTATGGTCCCGAGCACGACGCTTCGTCCGACACGTGCCAACCCCGCACTAGGTCGCCGACGCGTTCGGAGGCCAGCGTCAGGTCTATAATAGTTGGGCTCTGGAAGTTACATAAGTAGGTTCGGACCCGTGATTAATAATTCTTAAGCTAGTAGAGGACAGAAACTGGACTAATTCCTCACCTCTCCTGTTTGTACTGCTGCTGCACCACAGTGTGTGATGCGCATTCGTGTCCGCGGCAATGACCAGTTGTAGTCCATTACGCTCGCAGTGGCCTGCCAGTTGTGCCAGTTCCGCAGTAGGCATCTCGCCGTCACTCGGCAAGTAGGCCGACGCTAGTATGACCTGCGGGAGCCCCACATCGTGGTAACGTAGTTTAATGGTAGTTAGATCTCTGGAACAGAACTCGGTCATTAATACATGCGATACATGATTTGGAATGTATATACATGATCTTGGGTTGTTTATATTTATGGCTGCTAGTACCTTACCATTTCTGCAAGGCAGTCCTTGTATTTTTCCATTGTTGATCCATGGCTCCTGGATCAGCGCTATGGTATTGTGATTTGCCTCCAGCTCCCTGCGCAAGGTGGTCGCAGCAGTCCGGCTGTGCTGGAGGTTGGTCTGTATAATTTTAATTGAGCGAAGGGGAGGAGCCGACAGAGCCATCGTCCTCGCCGTCCAAAGTGAGGGTGTCTTCTGACAACTCCCCTTCGCTGGTAGTGTGGCCCAGTACAGAGGGGGCCGGGAGTGGCGGCCGGCACCGGCGGCACACCCGACCCCGTGCCGCTGCAGCAGGGGTCAGATGGGCCGGGGGCCCGAGCCAACCAAAACGTCCTCCCTCCTGTAAGGCCGCGCGTAAATGGAACCAAGAGGCCAGCTCATCCTGTATTGGTTGGTGGCGAGTCTGTTGGCCTCTTGTTCCGGTATTCCTAGGGTCAGGTATGCACCCCCATCGTCCCCTACGGTCGATGGAGTACAAAGTCCACCCACCCACGCAGTACTCGGGATTGTACCATTTTAGGACCTTTTGAAGGTCAGTGATGTTTTCCGGAGCTTGAGGCACGAACACTCCCAACTTCAACCTTTGAGGGATTTGGGATTGTTGCACCACCCGGAGTCGAGTTCCTTCCTTTGGTGAAGGAATGGTATCTATGTTGCTAGATAACCACGCAAGGGCGTGATCGTCTTCGCACCACATTTTTAAGGCCCCGTCGCTGTGGAAAGTTTTTCCCCGGAAACGGACCAGTTTGCTGTCGGTGGTAGGGGTTATCGCGATCTTTATAAGGCGGTCGTACAGGTTCTTCTTGATGACCTCCGCTTGATCAGCTGATAGTTCGGTGAAGGGCTCAGTGATGACTGCAACACACAGCGGGTTATTCTTGAGCTGCATCGCCTCCGCGTAGGTGGTTGCGCTCCTGTGGTGGTGTAGCGATTTCGGTGTCGAACCCGCTGGTTTGGCGCGCTTGCTGCCAGCTTTTTGGCGAGATGGAGTCATCCTGTCTCGCCCTTTTGGAGGGTTTCTCCGTCGCTGGTTGCGCTGGTGGTACTGGAGGAGCACCGGTGTGCTTCGGTACCTTCCTACCTGCACGTCTTCCGCGAACCCCGCGCGCCCTCTTTTTGTCTCCTCCCTTATTTGGGGAGTTAGGTCTAGGGCTAGACGTGGCTGGTGCCGTAGCACTCGCCTGCGCAGGAGCACGCTCAGACGCACATTCGGCAGGCACCGAACCCTTGGCTGCAGTAGAACCGTGGTTCCGCGCCGATTTTTGAGTCCCAGAGTTGTTTGAGAGTTGTTTCCCTTTTTTGCTTCTTTTGCGGTGGGAGACTGCACTCCAGTCGCTACCGACAAAAGGTTCGGGGATAGCGTCGCGGAGGTCAGCGAGGCTAATGCCATCAGCATGACTACGCGCCGCAGGAAGTGTTTGTGATAATTCGTGCGCTACCGAAGTTGCTGCACGGTTGGAGACCAGCGCTTCCGAAGAGGCTGCATGGTCGGATTTTGTTTTTTTGGTTTGGTTTTTTTTGTCATCCATATTATTATTGATTTTTATCTTCATTCCACACGGCTCCCCACCCGCCACGGAGCCCAACACGGGGACGCCACGCGATTCACGCCATGGTCGCCAAGGCTACCGGTGGAATATAGGTGTCCTCCCCAGGAGCCAGACGAGTCCGCACGAAACGAATCAAACCGCGCGCAAAAACCATGCAGCGTGGTGACGCGCCTCGCCGACTGCCCTCCCCCGGTTCAGACACCTCGCCTGACTACCCGCCCAGGACGGTCGTAGTCGAAGCCGATTGATCCTACATGGCTAGTGTAGGACCACCTGTCTTGGGAGAAATCCGGACCAAAGTGGAGTGTTGCTTCCCCCCGTCCGCGGACAGGGTTCCACTCAGCCACCAGGACTCCTTCATCCCCCCGCACAGAACGCCACGCACGGCAAACACGTGGGTGGCTGATAATAACTCTGACCATCGTCATATTTTAGCGATGGTCCGAGGCAATGACTCAGCCACATGATCACTGCAGTGGTATTATTATAGACTACATACTAATATTACATAAATTTTACTTCTATAAATATAAGCATATATATTAGCATATATATTATATAACAAACTACATACATATAAAAAGGGATGCCTGGGAGTGTTTAGTTGCGTCTGTTTCTTATGGAAATAGACCAATAACGGGCAGCACCACGAGAAGGTAACTCCCAGACTTGTCTTGAGGGTCTTTGCAACCTGTGCTAGCCCCAAGACCATCAGCCAGAACATACACCAAATAAGTGTATGAACTAGGTGCAGATCCCAGTACTTAAAAAATAAAATAAAAAGCAAGCATGGACCTACCCCCGCCCGTTGGTTACCGTAATAAATATAACTGTTCCTTTAATATAAGCCGAGATCAAAGCATCCTTGCTAATATTCCTTAAAGGTTCTTATGTACTGTATTTAAAAAGTAATGGTGGGCCAGATCGCATATTTATTAAATATCTCAGCATCCTTGCTAATATTCCTGCAAGGTTCATATGTTTTATATTTTAAAGTAGTGTTAGGCCACATCGAAAATATATTCGCCTATTCGCCTAGTACTCGTCGCTTTGCACATTAATAGAGAGTATGTCTGTTCCCCTGTATAGTAGCTTAGCAGAATTCACAGAGTCCATCTGTTCTCGATCTATTACACACAACGACGACATTTACATTACATTTACAACGATTACATTCATTCTTTACACATAAACATACACCTACCTCTACATAAACCATTCATAACCTCACACACAACTATAAACCCTTTAATACCTCTACATTGTATCTCAATAGCAAGGTTTCTCTTTCCCGAGCACTTTCCATCGACAATACCGCTGGCTTCCGGAAGGCCAGGCTTTCCATGGAAGAGAAGCTTGTGGTCGCCATAATTGCTATTGATCACCGGCTATTAGCGAGTAGAAGTGACTGATGCGCTAGAATGAACGGTAAGGATGTGTGGCGTAAAAGTGCGTATTTAAAGCCTATAGTAGTAGGTGGATATACAGTCATTGACGTGGAAACTTAGGATGATGTTCTAAGTAAGATGTAGACATAAAAAACATACGCTTCACGTGTATACACACTCCCTTTTTTCATTGTGGCTGGGTAGTCAGAGGCTTCAGTGCCCATCTCCGAAATTTCGAAGGCAAGTTAGGTATGGGTCACTCGAAACCGCGTTTCACTAGATAGACAGTACCCAACTTGATAGGCAGTGAACCGTATCGCCGTATATAGGCACTGGCATATATAAAATATTAAAGTGTCAGACATATATCAAGTTTGATAATAATATGTATGTCTTCAATGGTCAAACTTGCTACACCATTTGTTTCCTAACAATAATTATAACTGTGTGTTGGAAATAAAGTTATACGTAATTTGTTATGAACAATGGGGATCAATTTGCTCTGTTACTTTTATTCATATCTGCAATCATTATTATTCTCCTGCCCTTATTCTTAGTTGGGGTCAGCTCAATATGTTTTTCGCTTCCGTACTCTTCTATCAGTCGTTATTTCAGTAGTTATCCCTTACCTATCGTTCTTCATAAAGTTAATTGGTGCAACTTTCAAACTATGCATCTTTATATGCATAAATGAGTACATATCTGAAATAAACTAAAAATAAAACTCTATGACTATCGTATCTGAATAAAAACAACCATAATTTTATTACAATAAGCATAGAGTATTAATTAATATCTGTAATAAGTTATTTCTGCTTAAATATCTGGAAATAGTGGCAACTGAAAATGTGGATGGCATATCACAAATATAATAACTATATACGGTACATAGAGTTTTACGTTACTAAAACGTGCAGAAATTGTAAGTAAACTTCAGTAGACCAAAATCTTCAATGTGACAAAGACTTGTTGTCAAGTTTATCATACAATAATGTTATTGCAAATGCATACATACACGACACACTCATTTCTCCATACAAGGTAGGTAGAAATCAGGAATCCGTTAACATTACGTCAATTATACAAGCGAACGAATACTGTCATTACTGCGACGATTAAGTAAGTATGTGTCGAAATATGTGCACACCACTCATTATACAGCTTAAATGTAGAGTTGAAAAACTGTAACAAAATTACTGAGCCAAACGCAAACTTTAATGTCCAGTTGCTTTATCGGGTGGCTGAAATATCGCTTTTCTCTATCTGTGTTAGGCTGGCGTCTTGTGAGGAAAGAGTTTCGGATATTTTCCATTTACATTGTGCATTAATTAAATATTAAATCAACACATTTTAGGAAGTACCATGACAGTCACTTATAAAATTTACATAAATAACTGGTATTTCGGAAAATAATTATATATAAAAATAACATAATAAGTTATGAATATTCAGTGCGTACAATGTCTTGTTTTATATTCTTCTGGAGAATGTTTATCTAGAAAGATATCGATTTGCCAGGGTCGACAGAGAAAGTCTTCATAGTAAGTAATACTCAGCTTGTTAAAAAAATAATTGCTACATCAAAATTTTGTCAAACTCCGTGTCGCGAACGGTTGACCACCTGAAAGCCAATCGAGAGGCCACGGATTCGATTCCCGGTAGAGAGTTGAGAACTATGCTTATGGTCTGCTTTCCAATCTGTTGTTAATTATATAATATGATAAATACAACTAGCATTTTTTTATCAATAATAGGTATATGCATATTTGTTAAATATATCCAGTGCCCTTAAGATAACCAAAGGGCTAGTTCAATTTGGTGTTTCCCTAGAACATATTGGTACTATAGTTTCATATACTGCCATCGCTCCATAAGAACCGACCCTTAGGTGCATGAGCTGGGTGGCGTGCGCACAAGTCGCTGACTCCGAGAGGGCGGATTAATGGAGTGGCACGCGTCACTCTCACTCATCTCGCCTGGGTCAATCAACGATCATTAATCAACTGTTACATAAATGGTAGATCAATGGAAGGTCCGTAGAACATGCAGATCAAATTGGAGACATTCTTCTCAAGGCGGGTGTAGCGTGAAGAACAGAAGAGCATGTATGAGGAAAAGGGGTGTGAGTGAAGTAAAGAGATTTGGCAGGATCGGTGAAGGTGGTGTTTGATATCTACCCTATCCTGTCGGGGAAGTAGAGGCGTAAATAGGCATGTAGAGGCGTAAATATATATACATATGTGAATCGAAAAATCATTTCTCAAATTAAAGGTTCTGGAATGAAATTCTTTATTTTATAAAATATAATTCATTCGAAGTTAGAAAATGGTAATAAACTGTCCACTACAGCGATGATACTAAATATATTGAACCATTATGAACGCAGATTGAAATAAAGCCTCTCGATACTTAGTTATCGTATGTTGTTCTTGTAATCTTCCATGTATATTTTATTTGTCCCGTATTAGTTGAGGACGTAAAAAAATGCTAGCTAGCTGCCGTTCCTCCCGGCATGTCGTAAAGGCGACAAAGGGAGTAAAGTTAAATGGTATCAATTTGGCGATTGGCTAGCAACCTATCACTTATAATCCATATAACAATCCTTATATGCATTCTAAAAAGTGACTAAGGAGATGCTTTCAATTCTCGTATCCTTGTTTCACGTGGAAATTTGTAGTATTAAAAGGTAAAGGTTCCTAATCGAGAAGTACCTATAACCGCCAAGTGTGTATGACGAAGTATTTGAGAGTCAATAAAGAAAAAGTTTGTCATTATCGGGACAGATGGGAATCTATGATCTCTACCTACAGGGAATCAGTCGTGTATGTATGTTCTTGTTATATTCCATTTCCTTGAGCCAGGCCCTACCAAAGGGCTGGTTCTCTACCAGTTCTATTTACATTTGCATCGGGCCAAACAAGTTGGGCCGCTTTCTTCTGTCGCGGAACTCACCGCGGGGTGGAGCCACTGCGGACTGATTCTGAACGTTTTTTACTCTAATTGCATAACGGGGAATAAGCTGGTTGTGTTTGTTTGTTCCTTAAATGAGTGAAGGATTTAAAAATGTTGTTATACATAATTAAAATGATTGATATAAGACTGGCGCTGTCAGTAAAAATAGATATGCTTCAACACTGTCTTTAATATGTATTTAAAAACCTGATTGAACATTTTGGTGATTAGTCAAGGTTTTCACTCTCCAAAAAACTGTAGTATAACATATAGTCTAATAAATCATTGTGTCTAATAATAAATCTATCGCCGTAAATAGACACATAAGTTTCATACCGAAATTTTCTCTCACACCAGCTGATCAGCCTTCCAAATATTGGTATACAGTAGCTTAAATAAGGTGTTTTAAGTACAAACTATGTTACAACTCGACTACATATTTATTTGAAAACAAAAAAATACGGCGACAAAATGTATACAAACTCCCTTTTCTATTGTAGTGGACTAGTCAGAGGCTTGAGTGCCCATCTCCAAAATTTCGAAGGCATGTTAGGTATGGGCCACTCAAAGCCCGAGTTTCACTCAATAGACAGCACCCAACGTGATAGTAATTTTTCATGGAAACTTGTAAAGAAGCAAACCCACTCCCTTCACTAGTTCAAACCCATACATCATTACTACATAGCCTTTCTACCTCTATTTGTAGAGTCGAAAGTCGTATACCAACTCCATACAATCCGATATGGTTATCACCATAGCCACAACCTTTAATTTTATAAGCTGCTACATTTCCTGTTGCATTAATTATGTGTTTGCTGTGACGTAAGGTAGGAATGTAATATGTCAACAGAGCTGGGTTTAAAGGGAATCTGGTTTGGGATAATCATATGCTTACTTCTCTACTTTCAAGCTCTGTAGTATGTTGTGTAAGGTATGGCACAGGTTTTCTGGTTCGCAAAATATGATCAAAGTCAGTCGGTAGTTTATTTCGGTATGTTAGTATATATATTTGGGGGAGGCCTATGTCCAACAGTGGATTCAGACACGCTGATGATGATAATAATGAAATTTGTCTTCTTTTTAGGCTCGTGTGTAAATAAATCTATATTTTTGGGTGAATGTTGACAACTATCTGAGAGAAATCTAAGAACTATCTACAACATTTTTAATTTAATGAAAGGTTTTAAAATTTATTTTCCATAAAAATTGAGATGAACTTTTAACTACTCTAAGGCTTTATGATCGCAATAACTTTACTGTATAATAATATAACTTTACTATATACATAATAATATAACTATAAATACATATTTTTACTTTAACGTATCTTAATTCAAAATCATTTCAATGCGGAAATTTTGAATAAACATTACTAGATAAGGGAAGTCGTAACATTTACAACAAACTAATACTGGCAGGTGATACTAAAGCGTAAGTACCATTTACTTGATATTTCCTGTCCTGATCGGGGCGTTAATAAACAGATCTAGTCTTGGACACGCACCAAGAATCAATTATGCGATGTACTAACACCCCGTAATGTATGTGTGTAATGTTTATCAATAGCTACACAGAAACCATGAATTTATATACAGTTAAAAAATTTCGTTTATGGTTTTGAGAAATGCATGGAAAAAGGCAGCTGGTTACATTATCTGAATACTTAATCAAATGTACCTTTCATTTCTTAATAGCAACAAGTTAAGAAAATGTAACAAATTGCTAACTTAATAATAAAGGCGCTTAAATAGAGAAAGTAAATATAATCTGATTTGTCTGAAAATATCATAATACTTTGAGGCTCGACCTACCACGCAAAGTGTTTCTGTCTCATTTTTATTTATATGAAAAGTATTTTACATGCATTACTCACTACTACTCCAATATTCCATATTAATATCAATCATCACATCACATCGGAAAAGATGGGGATCTCTGCTTGCCCCTCTACAGTGATGTATGTGTGTATGTAATATCATTACAACCCTTAAAAATGGAATATAGCTGACAAGTTATTACGTAGGAATAGCTACTTGTGTCATAGTCCACTTCACCTCTAACAATAGTCCGAAAATTTAAGCTAGACGTATTAAAATAATAAAAGAGGTTTCATTATTTTAGTACCGCTTTCATCCACTGCTGGAGATATGCCTCTGCTAATGTTCGATATCGGGTTCGATTCACGGTGAAGGCACAATTGAGAACTGCGCTTTTCTTCTGCTTTCCAGTCTGGTCGGTGACAATATATGTTATGTATGTATTTATCTATATATATCAATCAGCCTATGACAGTCCACTGCTGGACGTAGGCCTCCCCAAGGTAACGCCACAAAACACGATCACTCGTGGCCCTCAGCCAACCACTACCAGCGACCTTTTTCAGGTCATCAGTCCATCTGGCAGGGGGGCGTCCTACACTACGTTTACCGAGACGCGGTCGCCATTCGAGAACCGCTTTGCTCCAACGGTCGTCGGTTCTGCGACAGACGTGACCGGCCCACTGCCACTTCAGCTTGCAACATCGATAGACAATGTCGACGACATTGGTTCTCTGCCGGATAATCTCGTTCCGGACTCTGTCCCTTAACGAGATACCCAGCATCGAACGTTCCATTGCCCGCTGAGCGACATGTAATCGGTGAGCCAGCCCGACTGTCATGTTCCACGTCTCGGCACCGTATGTCATATGCCGTATGTCATCTATATATAATATTTTTTAAAATATACATACGTTGACTAGTACCCTTAACACAATTCTTAAATGTACTTAGCAAGGGGCAAGTTTAATTGGTGTAATAAAGTCCTACAATATTATTATATTAGCTCCTCCAACAAGAATAGGCAAGGTCATCGTACCACCTTCTTAAAAGCTCTTCCTTCATCACATCTCCCATTCAGTAGACGCTATTCTAGAACCTTCACGCCCCAACGGCCATATGACATATGACTAGTTATGTGCTAGTCTGGCACATAATAAGAATGTTAACTAGCTGCCGTTTTTCCCGGCATGTCGTAGGGAGCTACTAAGGGACTAGAGGTATTTGGACTTTATTATTTACGATTATTTCTTCAAAGTTCTGTCCACCCCGAAAGGGATTAAAGGTATCAAGATAGTGGACAAATAAAAATAAGTCATGTTAAAATATTCCCTCAAAACTTTATTTACATACATACAAAGGGTTAGTAGGAAAAAATCATTGTTAACATTAATTGAGCATTGTCATAAATAATTAACTATTAAACTACAATCGACAAAACTTGTATGTCATTTTGGTCACGGGGTAGGTAACAAAGAAGATTCAAATACAACAATATACTTTGCAACTTAGTAATTGTACTGATAATAAATGTCTATAAACATGATATTATGTTTAGGAGCAATATGGTAATTGAAAAACAAGTAAAATTCTCAGCTTGGTGTAAGAAATGAATTGAAAACAATTCAATTATTTTTACAACTAGCTACGCAATTATTAAAGATGTTGAATTATAAGTGTAAATAGTTTACCTTTAAACTAATTCAACTCAGTTTTGTTTGTATACTTTGGCTTTTACAGAACTAGAAGAAAGAATATTTAGTGGAAAATGTTTTTTATTTACCATCATATGCAACCACAGAGAATGATTCTCAATGAAACCTCTATGGTAATATTTATAAGTAAGAATTTAAATTCTTAAAGTGACAATGAAACAATGGAAGATATTAGGGGATTAATAAACAACATTAGAATGATAACTAGGAACTACTATTTACTACAATTGGTAAGCTAAACATTCAAATATTTACATAATAAATGTTATAAAAGAAAACCTACGATAGAGCTTAAAACGACGAAAAGAAAATCTCATATCTATCTCTATAACTGGCAGTTAAAATTCACTTTCGAATATTATTTTCAACTAACGTTAAATAACTACCTACACTAAGATTTTAACGATACATACATACATAAATACGAACCGAATAATCACAAACACTTTGGGTATACGTTTAAAAACCCTATTTAAAATAATGAGTTTTACATAATTCTATAAGTCGATACACGACACACTTTTTCGGTGACTTTCTAAAGACATTAACTCTAATAGACTCATATTGCTTCAATGAATTTAGTAGGAAGTGAGCATTGATTTATTCGTTGTTTTTCTTAGAAACTGCTATGGTAGTAATGTTGTAACTCTTCGGGCACTATCGCTTCAGGCGGACTTTGGAACTCTGAAAGGAGATAAAATTTATGTTAAAAATGGCGTAACGTTGAAGCTTAAGCTTACAATACATGTACATTTACTACTTTGATTAAGAGTGGGTACTATAGGAAACTATATATAACTAATTATAAAGAGAATCACAATATATTGTACTAGAAGCCAGCTTGTTACTTAATATGCAATAAATCATGAAAATATATTAGAAATATTAAAAAATACAGAGAACAGGAAAAAAACAATGTTATAAATATTAAATATACAATATTAAAGTTTCATATTAGTGAATAAAATATTTACAATAGTTTAATCAATCAAATTGATAAATTATTTATAGCCGGCTTGTAGTCATTTGTAGTTACAAATAATACGATCTGTACAAGGTTTAAAATGATTGATAAGTTAGTTCTAATGGTGATTACATATGTTTATCATATTAAGGTAGATAACAAGACCTGTTTATCAATGAAGGTAATTGAGATACAATAATGATAATTAAACTTAGATCAATAAATTGTCAATCATACATAGCATCACAAAAACAAGTCATGTACCATATTGCTAAGGATATCTTCATAACTTTAATAACAACGTAAAAATACTACGACTAAATATATCAATACAGGATCTGGAATGAGATTATTATTAATTACATTTAAGCTACAAGGGTAACGAACACATAATATGTACACAGTCTAGTTCATCATGCAATATGGATCATTAGGTAGAGATGAGTCGAGTCTGTATACCAAGGAGTTAGTGCAAGGAGTCGGTTAGTCTGTCAGTCACATGTCACATACCTAATCAGTCTTAATCAGTTGTCAAACTACAACAATTTTGTTCCCTCTCAGTAGAAACTTCATTTCTTTCCGCCGTCTCGTCTTTTCGTCACTAACGGGCTTTGCCGTCGATGTAGTTGTCGTGGTAGTGGGTAGGGTAGAAGGAGGTTCGGAGGGAAGTAGCTCGGCGGGTAGAACCCCGATCTCCGCGTCGTTCACCACACGCGTCGGTAAGAACGGGGTTCTTGTCTTTTTGGTCATTTGCCTATAAAGATCAAGACCGTCATACTGAGGTTGTTCGTTAGACGACCTTTGCAATTGAAGGTGGGCAAGTTTGTCCAAATTATCGGATACTTTCTGCAACTTATCAGCAGTTAACCCATGACTTATTGGTGGAGCTCTATGCACTTTGTGTACGTGTTTAGAACTGTAATCTATATAGGAATCTGGGGCGGCTGGTTCGCCATAAGAGTTGAGGGCTCCCCATGAGTTCTCGTAGGAAGGCAGAGGCGGTGGTGGGGGATGATCTAAGAGCTGATGGTCGTGTTCATCACTGGAGTGAGAAAAGGAAGGAATGACGTTCTTGATGGCACTGAACGCGCTGTGGAGGAAAGAGTGGGGAGGTTCCAAGGGGGTCTGGTGTCCAAGGTCCGTGGGCTCGTGATGGGCATCCTCCTCTCCGGCCAGGGGAGTCAGTATCACCAGTCCAGCGTGCACTCCGTTTAACTTGCCCCGCCCTGTCTCGGAAATAATTCATTGTCTTGTATCTTTACGGGAAAGATATTTTTATTCATTTTACAAGAAACCCATAAACTCGTGATAAAAGATAAAGACATGGCTGAAAAGTCGTGTAACAAAAGCTTATAAAAAGTGTGAGTTCCGGTTTCTTTTAAAATGAATTCGTCTGATTATATGTCAGTCAGGTCACGTCAGTCAGGTGTGGTGCAGTATTTGAAATGATACCTAGAGTAGGAAACTCAAGTGGAAATATCTTCTTCAGATAATCTTGTTGTCCATGCCCTAAAAGCATAAATTCATTAGTCTGTCGTGAAGTGGAATAAGAGTAAACATATTTGACACATTCATGTGTAACATTATCATAATGATTTTCGTAACTTATTTATTTACGATTAATTTAAGTAATAGTTTGGATAGCTAGATAAATCAAGATTTAGAGTGCAATGCCGAGATAGGTTTCATATTTTGTAGAAAAAGTCTTACCTAATCTTCGCCCTTATAAATAATGTAAAAACTCCTAATGGTCATCGATATTAATATACTTCATACAATATCTTATCATCAATAATCATTATTTCTAGTAAGTAATTATACTTGGTACTGTATTTTAATTAATAAAATAGACATCCTGATAAAGATCGAGAAATATAATTAACCCCAGCCGTTGTAATTTATCATCTGTAATTTTATTATCTTTGCATATCACGACTCAGTATTTAAATTATTACATAACCGCACCTATGTTGTAATAAAATATAATTAATTATACCTTATTTATGTCATCAACATACGTAATTATTAATACATTATAATTGATAAGTTTTATGATTGAATTGAAACTGAAGTGTTTTATAAAATCCTTTAGTTTATTATTAGAATAACTACCTCCTAATAATTGCGGATATGGACAACTGAACATCTGACTATCCATCAAAAGTTAGTGTCCAAAAGTGCTTATTTCTTGTTTTATAAATAGAACACTTGCCATATTTGGAAAGCTTCCAACAAGCAAAGGAAACGCTATTGGCAAATATTTAAACGTCGAAGGATGTTTGGGTAATCCTAAGTGACAGTTGTTTTTGGTAGTGACGTATTTTGCAAGGCTTTGCCTAAATGATGGGCGGTTCCTAACCAAAATTGTTGTACAAAGGATACAGAGTATTGGTACCTAATATGTATGGTAATTAGGAAATAAAGTTTGTCTGTTAGTCTCTTACATGATGTCAACATATTCTTACGTAATATACATTTGATACTTATAACATACAAAAAAAACTTGAATGTAACATGGCGACCACAAAATCTTTGCCTACTGAAAGAATGACAGTCCTATTTCATATATATTAATTATAAAATATTGAATTTCCATAAAGAACTCTGTATTCTTAGTTTCCTATCTCTTCTGGAAATGCTAAATAGTACTCAATATTGAATAGGAAGTTTTGCATAATATTTCCTAAACCGCAGTGACACGACGTGTTTTGTTTGACACAACGCGTTGAAGTCTTTGCTAAGAAATGTCAATGACTCTTTGTATACTTGATATTGTACTATAAATATGTCCATTGTCAACTTTCTCAGTGTATGATGATGGTCATAATATTTCCCAAGGTAAAGTTAAGCTAATCTACGGATAAATTAGTTAAATTTAAGAATCTTCAAGTTATAAAATCGGTATCAATTATTAACCACAAAAAAGTTTAATTTTCCCTTGACAAAACAATTAATATTATTGTAACACAAATTAAATGAGTATAGACTAAATACATATATAATCCTCGATACACATAATACGTCCCCGATAACTTTTAGCAAGCATCCCTATCATAATTGTATGAATATTAACTCAGATAAACATTATATTTAATCGAGATAGATTTCCTCGGAGACATTCTAAATCCTTCGTTGCCTTATCTACTTTCATTGTTCATATTAAAACAGTAGCTACTATTATTAGACACGATTAATATTATATTTTATACCATTACTCTACTTTCAATAAACTCTACCGTAACTAGATTAAAAGCTAAGGATTATAAAAAGCAAGTAATTAACTCTTTACGCCACTTGATCTCCGGTCAGGAAGTTGTAATACAAAACGGGTTACTCACAGAGAGTGCAAGTTGATAACTGGTGAAAGTGTTTGTAGAATATTATGTCATGAACAACTAACTAGTTCTAAATGGATGTAGAGTTCTAGTTGTACAATATTATGCCAAAAGACGTATATTCCAAATATTAAATAGGTTTATTTATCGTGAAACGACCCGGTCTCACATAGTAAATATTAAATTGGTTGTTTTTGTCATCAATATAATGGTTACTAGCTGCTTTTATAGTTATATAGTAATGTAACATGCATCGGCTCTGCTAAATTTCATATTGTCAGTTAGGGTTGTCCATAGAATTGTAACTAGCTGGTTTTCTATCTGACTTATCGTGGGACAAACTAGAGATGCCATAAACCTTACGGCTAAGTCTGCCAGGAGCAGCAAATAATTAATTAAATATTCCCTTTGAATAAATCGTAATACCTAATAGCTTAGGGTGATCTAGTAGAAATGATGCCACATCGAAAGTTACTCGCAAGGAAAAGATTATAAATAAATATATGGAATACGTATTTTTTCTTACATCCAGTTAAATCGAGTTTACTAATTAAGTAAGACGTTGGATTACAAGAAAATGTAGATGTTAATTATCATAATGACCCAATTTATCTTTCGTAATAATCAATTGGCTACTTTATTTTCTCACATAAGATATTTGTTTTTACTTTTTTAAACGAATCTTAATAATGCTTACAAACCAGAAGCATTCACCACCATTGATTGTACTTCAATCACAACAGCAGCATTGTTAGACAACCAATGCCAAAGTCTTTGTCCTAACACAATAACATTATTACAATAAACGTCTAACAAAGTGAGAAATCTCGATATTCTCATGAAGTTCTAAACACGATCATTAGACGAGAGTTCTCGAATTGCGATCTTTTGTCGCTCGTGGAAAAGTGAAAGAAAGCTATGATTTGAAAGATCTTAGTATTAAATAAACATTAGGTTTTGAAACTAAAGTGTAATTTGATAAAATTATTCGTGATGTGAAATAATGTCTATATAGGTTAATGATACGTAATTGTATAATCCTATTAAAGTTGTTTCTAAGGATTGTTTAATTGGTCTGTCAAACAACTGTTCAATGCTTTATACAATTAATCGTCATTAAAGGAAAATACATCACTAAAACATTTAAAGTTACTTAGCACTTCAATGCAATAAATATTAAATTGAACAGCAACACGTATTCAACAACATGTCGAATATTAATCATTGGGAACTCAAATACGCGACCAGACATAAACAATTAATAAAACCAACTCGATTTCAACTTTATACGATTACTATTCCTCGTATCGAGCACATCATATTGAATGTAATTAAAGTTGCGTCACTAACAAACATAAATACTACGACACCTAGTAGCATTACTCGTTTCCGCTTAGGAAAAAATGAAAGTGTCTTTTTATGTAAACTAAGTACTGCTTAAAAAACTGACAACGCATTCATTATGTTAAGCAACGCTATCCCATATCAATTACGTTTAGAAAACCTGACGTTTTGGAAATATAACCTGTCACTGAGATGATGTAACTTTACGTACAGCTGAATACCTAAATTCTTACTATGAATATGCAACAACATCCTAAGCTCAGACTTTTATGAATTTCTTACATAATCAGCAACGGAAATGTTGAACCTTAAAATTAAATATGAAACGAAAGACAGTAAAGAGAGTGTAAATATAATTGAACAGTTTAGTCACAAGAAAAACAATCTATGCCACAGACTAATTTAAAAGCAGAATCTAATTTCATTTAGCAAGTAGGAGAAAAAGTACGAGTCATTCGTGACCGCAAATTCAGAGAGAAACAAGAAATACATTCCGTACGAAAACCTCAAAGTAAGATTGAATCAACGTTGACAGTGTGGTCGAAGGTACGAAAGTTAGAGGTCCAGACAGGCAGGAAGCGACCCGCAGACATCCTTACCGCATCTAAATTAATTCCTCAACTAGGTTGGTATAAGCTGCAATCAGCTCGGGTGAGGGAACCGGAGGCAAACGATAGTCATCGTCGTCCTCATCTACCGATGTAATAGCTATTACCTCTGAAAATTGTTCAAACAATAACCACAGTATGTTTGCTATAAAACACAGTATAGTTCCGCAAAAATCCCGTTACATTTCGAACTAAAATTGGCATTAAGAATAACTCTCGTTTACTTCTTTTTTATTTATTATATTTTGATTTGGCACAAAATGTTTAACAAAAGAATCAATCGTGATCATTTAGTCGTTCATTTGAAGTTTCTTGGAACACGTCTCGTTTTGCCCGATTTACTTTTATTTGGACAGTAAGTAAGTCGGAACTTACATAACTTCGGTAATATCGTTCGCCGCTCCGTTACCTCGCGTTCATATTATTGTAGCATTAGGCGGCACCAAAATTGGAGTGATTGCGAAAGAGATTAACAACTTTAATATCGACATGGTTGTTGGGTTTTATGCCTGTCGATTGTTCGAAAGATTGTCGTTGAAGACAAATTAGTCTCTTTGTATCCATGATATTTTATTACTATCTCAACACGATGGATACATACGACATAATATTATAATTCTTTTAATAAATTGTATACAATTTGTAGCTGCAGCAAGATTAACGTTAATTACATAGAAGTCTTTTTATATCTGGTTTGAATCATTTAATCTTAGTAATTTAAACATCTCACACCACCATTGATTTGATTTTAATGATCTTTTATAATAATTTAGCACTTTTATATGGGAACAAAGTGTACAGAAGTCTAACGACCGAATGCACGGTCATTATGAAATTGTAGTTTGTAGTATTGAAAGTTGGTTAATGCCTGATGTTTTCTCTTAATGGGTGCAATCAATAACAGCATTTTGATTTTGCATGCTATCACTGCTATATCAATATATTTCTTTATATATCACGCAATCGAACCGTTTGTTACTTTATTAGTTGTTTAATCTTTATGTTCTTATTATAATGTTTTCTCACGTGATGTTCTGACCTGGATTTTTAAAGAGTAACGACTTTTATTGAGCTTAAACTACTATTCACTTTCATTTTATTGAAATGTATTTTAGTTTCTTTGTTGTTAAGTTATCTAATGCCATCTTTGGTTGGCATTTGATAATCATTTATTTTTTACTTACGTAACAAGAATGTAAATTTATACAGGGGTATTTTTATTACTTTAATTTTAGTTATTTATATGTAGGTCTGTTGCAGTATATAATTGAAATGAAATTTCCTTTTTTTTTCTAGAAGAATCACTCACTAACTATTCTTATCTTTTTCTTATTTGTAATCTGTATGCTGTAATTAGAATGCAATTACAACGGTTTTCTAATTACCTGTGTTTCCTAATAACTAACTTAATTTTATTACAATGAATAAATCATATTTAGCTGAGTAACAGTTTTTAATATCGTCAATCTAAATTGTTTTTGCAGCACATTATTTCATTTCATCCTCTATTTTGTCACTACTTTGCATCATCCACAACAACATGTACTACTTTTCATACTATATTTTATCTTTATTTGGTGTTTACTTTGACTCATCTATAAAACTGTTTTTTCTATTTATCATTCAGTTTCATCACCTACAAACACTGTGCACCATGTCTTTTCACAGCCTATTATGTATCAAAAATATGTTAGACCTAAAATATTGAATAACATCTTCCATCTCATTACATATTTAAGATACTAATTTCATTTAATATTATCATTCATTTTCATTTTACCTACACTGTATCATCCAGAACAACTTTTGTAAACCCTCATTCAATTTCATCACTTCCAAACACTATGCCCTACATTATTTACTAAATTGAGCTCATATTCTTTTATATGTTCACCAAATTGAGCTCATAGACTTCTTTACATAATAA
This sequence comes from Leucoptera coffeella, assembly GCA_030578115.1. NCBI lineage: Eukaryota > Metazoa > Arthropoda > Insecta > Lepidoptera > Lyonetiidae > Leucoptera > Leucoptera coffeella. Next base: position 87,686 of record JAMBLF010000451.1, on the reverse strand, counting down.
AGAATTGAACATTTCTTACCGTCGAAGTGCGCTGGGTACTTGTGTGCTGAGAACCCGCTTGGAGCAGAGGGTGCTGAATAGTGGTGGGCGGGTGCTGTCGGTACTCCGTACGCACTGGGGGGGTACTCTATATGTGCTGGTGGCCCATACACCGGAGTGTGTGCTGGAATTGAAAAGTACTGACTCAAGTACCGAGTTTGTGTAGACCCTTATATATATGTAGTTGTGTGATAAACAATATTTAATTTGTAAGATGTCTTTGTGTATGTTTTGTAAGAGGTCCATGTGAGTGTGTATCTGTTAATAAATGATTTTGTATTACTTACGTACTTAGTACCCAAATAGAATTGAACTAAATTGGTCTATGGTTGCTCTGAATATCGTAGGAGGTGAGCAAGATTCATAGAGATTTATGCACTGAAAGTTGAAATTGTGTGTTGTCTCTTATAAGAGATTATCATGACATGTGTGAATACAATATAACATGAACGAAAAATTACGGGTAAATAAATATTTTTTCCAACAATTTTTTCATTTACAAATTCCTTGCTTGCATTCAGAGATTTTGCTTATAGTACAACGTGTCATGCAAATATTTAACAACAAACAACTTACACATATATTTTACATTTTGTCTTTCCTTACGACTTTTCTTAAGAGATGAGATAAGACGCAAATCAATAATGGATTCACTACAAAGTCAAGATAACAAAATTTCCCTCTCGAATATATCTTTGCATCCGTGACCAGGTGATAGAAGTATTACATGCACATATACGAAATTATACACATCCTCAACGATATTTGTAAACGTTTCCCTCAGTCATATTCTTCTCTATCAAGCCTGAATACATAACACCATTCACAAAACCAAAGAAAATAAAAATTTCAAATAGTTACATGGTTTTTTGTGGCTCAGCGCTGCAGAGCTCACGATTTTCTTCCCCAAATTGCTGACAGCCTCTCCCTTCACGGCGATTACTTTTCCCAAGGTGGTAGCCAGATGTCCACCGCCCTTAATCAGTTGTCCTTTTAGGATGGTCACTCCTCCAGTAATAGCCTTTACTGCTTGGAACAGAGTGTAAAGTATTGATTTCTTGAGACCCCAGAAATCAACTTTGCTCTCGTGCTGTAAATTGTATTTGGGAATTAATATTATGCATATAGAATACAGTTGCTGGTGAACATCAGATTAAGAAATTATAATCATAAGGGAAGCAAAGGTTCAAGCTAGCACGAGTAACAGTGAAATTCAAATAAATAAAAATAGAATTGAAAGTGACTGAAACTATTGCTGTATATATTATTTTTTAATCATATCCTTTGAAAGTAGTTGACTTTTAGATTTAAATTTAAACAAATTGGAATGATTTAAAGAATGAACTGTTGCATACATCTTTTGTTATTACCATTACAGTATTATATTATATGTGCCATTACCTGGGGCCTTAGTCCACTAATGCGTTTTAGCACAAACGCAGGTCAGTATTATTGGTAGTGAGTGACCAAAAGAGTCAAATTTCATTATTGAAATCGGCAAGTGTCAATGTTCGCTTAAAAAAGGCAGAAATTCGTCACCTTTGCTAATCCACTACCAATTTCATTATTACTATCACTGATCTGTTATTAAACATTTATTTTGCAAAAAGCCTTAGTGGTATCCCAGAGTGGCTTGTTAAATATTCATCTATACTAACTGGCTCATAGGAATATCCATGGTGTTCGTCATGATGGCCAGACTTGCTGGATGCTGATGAAATGAAGGACGCGGCGCCTGCTGATGCCTGACCTATCAGCCCCACTTTCTGGGTTAAACTGGATGCTGATGAGGCTTTGGAAGCCACTGATTGTAGGGTTTGAGCTGATGATCGCTTTGTCCTGGGGAAGAGGTGATAGGGTTAGAGAAATGTGTTTTATTTGTGTATATTATTACTGTCTAAATGAATGTAAAAGAATTCATTAATTTATAAAGAGATTCTTTATAATGTATTAAATAAAAATATTCTTAGTTTTTATATAAAAGGGTATTAATGTTTAATTACCATGTATTTGCGATTCAGGTCTTAAAACAAACGTGCAAATATTACCTAAAACCTTGGTCCTATAACCCGAGTTATCAAAATCCATCACAAGATCATGTAACATCAATCTAACCTCAGTGTTTTCTTATAGTATAAGTTATTGTAATTATAGTACAAGTTACTCGGACAGTGAATGTAACAACTATAATAGATCATGACTACAGAAAGCAATATTTAAAACCGTGATTGAAAGTGAATGAAAGTTTCCGTCGCCACCATTATATACCATAATTAACGACCAGACCATAATAAAAGTAAACCGTGTCAGTGGTAGAAAAAATCATAATTATGAGTTTTATGTAGAGATCCCGCCACATAAGGTGGCAGTTGGAGGCGTCGCCACAGTCGCGTAATTCAGTGTTACCAGTAAACACGCCAAAACTAGCACTCACTGTGCCATACGGCTCGATACATTATAGGTTTCATTTGTAACGGTCTTTGGTTGCAGAGCTATAAACTCAAATAAAACAAATTAATATATCAAAGTCAAAATATGTTTATTAAACTATTTCAAACATGATTAATAATTAACGGGACTTATCCTTCTTATTATATATTACATATATTATGTGTTCCTTCACTCTGTCCGCAATAGACCGTTTAGTGTGTTCGACGTAGGATTTCCCACAGCTGCAATCAATCTTATACACACCCTTATATCTTATATCATGAGTATAAATCGCGAATCTCTTAAAACTATTATTTCAAACATGGCACTGAGCATTGTCTTTACATATTTTTTACCGAGGTTAGATCAGCGGAGACCCTAGCTTGGAGAAGAACTAACAAGAAACTCCGGAAATCAATTTATTATAATCACCCTTAACAAACATAAAAATTACAAAGAGTGGGCAAAAAACACAACGCTGGTAATACTAAATTTACCTTTCATACAAAATAACACGCAATGGCGGTAACGTCAAATTTAGTTCCAAGTTTGGCTACTGCCACCTTATGTGGCGGGATCTCTATTTCCGCACTCAATCTGTATACGTAATGGACAATGCCATAGATATCATATAATGACTTTAATATGGAAGGCTCATGCTACAACAAAAAATATTCAAGACACTTTTATTGCTTTAACCTAGGACGTGCCGAAACAGAAAACCAATTACCATGAATGGCTATTTTTGCCAGATTTTCGTAGATATAAAACGTCAATTTAAGAAAAAAAATACCGCCTAATTTCGAAGCCACGTGATTCCAACAAAGCAGAAGCCTACCCAGACAAGTAACTACATAGCAAATTTCAACGATAACTACTACATATTATACTGACGAGTACTACGTACTAGATAAGTATAGAGATATAACCATATTCAACAACCACCACTATCATCCCATACTGCAACCACCTGTATTCTTATAGGACCTTTCACACAAAAGTTTTATTGTTCACATATGTATATAGCTCTATCTACAGGTACTAAATCTGCCACTAATAAGAGAAGCCAGGTGTTCATACTCGTTACCTGTAGTGATGATGCCTATAGCTCAGGTTCTCCTATTATAGGCATCAATGTCCATGTGTGCTAATGTTAATAGTACCTCGATCAGTGCTTTATAAGTTAATATTGAACTTTGTTTAACTTTGTAGCCTATTAACATTGATGTATTTGGTTTTAGTGTTTTTAATAAATTATTATTATTATTATTTACCTCATGATCTCCTGCATCGCCAAACCCTCGGCGAGGGCTTCCAGCTGCTGAGGAGTCATCCTGCTGATGGCGGCCATGTCGATGATGTCCAACGCGATGGGGTACTGCGGTATAGATGCCGACATTGCCACGGCTATACAGGCCGCACATACTAAGAGCTGGAACAAAGGAGATATTATAAGTTCTATGTTACATGTTCCGTTCTAGTTTGGAACGTATAAGGATAGATAACTAGCTGCCGATCGTACTGGCATTTTAAAAAGATCCGTGATAAGTGAAGATTGTTATTGGGCGATGAGTTGTAAATGTATTTAAATTATAAATTAGCCATTCAAACATTTCAATAGGAATTTGAATTGGAATTGATGGTTTAGGAACGGAAAATGTAAATATAATTCCAAGTACTACTTTAAAGAAGAGCATGTCACTAAGAAGCATGTTAGGAGTGACATTGAACGATAGAATTAAAAATAGTGTGAGAAGGAAAGGTTGCTGTTTGAAAGAAGATGTACTGATTAGGTTTGAAAAGGGCATGCTTCGATGTTTTAGACATGTTATGCGGATGAATGATAGCAGATTAACAAAAGGAATATATGTGGGTGAAGAGGAAAAGCGGTTACATAAGGGCCTGCCTAATAAGATAGTTAAATAGAAGCCATATTGAAAATGGGTGATGTTAGAAATACTTACAGACGCACAGAGTACAGAGTGTGTATGAGGAGGTGTATAAGCGTCAATAAATCAACGGAGGTGTATTTAATTACAAATGAGGCAATTGAAAACTCTATTAGGTCGAATTGATGGTCCTAAAATTGATAAATGTAACAAACATGTTTTTTTCATGGTGTGTATGAAATGATAAAACGAGTATTGACTATTTATATTACTAAAAGACATTCTATTCAACTACTACTTTAAAAACATACATTCAAGTATAAATGACTGAGAATTTCATACACAGAGATTCCACCAAAGACCATATAAGTTAAGTATTTACACACGAGTATGTAAATAACGTTAGGAAAGTCGAGTGATCCGAACTCACACGAGCTATGTCAACTGAGCCTTGGCAGTGAAAAGCGAAAGTTTTCTGCTCATTGTGAGTTGCTAATACAACACAATACTGTGACGTCATTGAAAGCAGGTTTAAGTTCCGTGTGTGACAAAGGAGGTTCTAACCTTTGAGGTTAAGTGAATTAGGCAATATTATATACTGTAGTGGTTTGCAAGGGAAGGAAAATGATGATAGATACTTAGTAATTGACAGAGAAAAACGTCGCAAGCATTTACATATAATAATAATTCATTGAGTTTCTACATTACAATAATTAACACAATAATATTAATGATAGATTATGCAAGATAAAAATAAAAACAAAAAAATAGGCATTCACAGGCTTCGATGGTTTTGATCACGATTTACTTTACCAATGGGGTTGTTACAGTAATTACTCTGTTTGATACCTTCTTTAACGTTCCAGAGATTAAATACGATAAAAAACTGCTAAATTTATATCTTTAAAATCGTATACATGTTAAAATCGTCTGCAGAGTTTCTTCTTTACTGGTTTTGTCTTTATGAAATACCAATAGCTTAAAGATTTATTTTTAAGATTTAGTTTAAACTTATGACATAAGTGTTTTTAAATAAAGAATGGATATATGAACAAAAGTATTTTCACTTCACATCATATTGCCTATCCATCTTTTCAGCCATTTCATTTGTTTGTTCATGTGTGAATGACATGTCTATGGAAAAGGCTGTAGGGGTATTCTTAGGCGACCTAAAGGCTATAGTTACGAGTCTCGTTAGGTGTTCTGTAACGTTGCTTCACTGTAAACCGTGTACCGTGAAATGATATACTGCGGGCTAACCAAACACTATTTCCTTGCAATTTTTTCTCGTATAAAATATACGTGCAGAATAACATACAACAACAATGTTGTCTATCGCTTACAACACGTTTGTACATATATTTTTATATAACTTTATTCCCATTTTTTAAGTGGACAGAACCTTGAAGATGCAATATCTCCTTGGTTACATATACTTATACATACATAATGATGGGTGAAATGGAAGAGCGATTGCAAAGATGCAGTTAGAAGTACCTATAACCACCAAGTGTATATGTGGATGTGTATGAGTGCTAATAAAGCGAAAGTGATATGTCAGGATCGGGACAGCTGGGGATCCGTGATCTCTGCCTACTTCTCTACAGGAAAAAGAGCGTGATGTGTATGTATATATCATAATGTTATTATTCCCGTCGAGATATATGTTTAGTCACGACTTTCAATCCCATTCGGAATGGATAGGACCACGGAGACTAAATACCTTCTTAGTCATCTAGCATTAGTATCTCTAGTGTTTATAAATACATATTATATACATTCTTAACTCTGCCTCCACCGGGAATCGAACCCAGGACCTCACGATTAGCATTCAGGCGGCTAACCCATCGCGCCACGGAGATCGTTAAGTAGCAAAAGTTCATCAAATCAAATACATACACATTTTGTTAAAGGGTGACGTTAGAAGTACGTGTAACCGCCGAGTGTGTATGATATTACCAGCTCATCATCTCTTATAATTACATTTCGATGTAAAAGGCATTATCACTAACTCATAACTATAATAACATACATAACAATGTTGCAAATGCATCGTAACACTCTCGCATAGGCTGTTAAAATCTACTAGATTTAACGCCAATTTCTCTTTAGTTTACGACTAATAATTTATCAAGTATAAAGTGAATTTCCAATGCTTTGCAAAGTCTAGCCAATGTAGTATAATCAACCTCTAACTTCCTCAAAACAAATGCAGTATTTATGGTTCTGGCACACATCACGTCCGTTTTCGTACAGAGGTAAGCAGAGATCCCCCAGTCACTTGGGAGTACTAATATAGTATAGTACTACTAGAGTACTAGTATAGTACGAGTTTTCTTATATCTGTGCTCTAATTTTCTAGATCTAGTTAGGATATAGAGACCAGTTTACTACGTAGAAGATTAGCAAAAAATCACGAATCCTGATTATACTTAATACTGACATACATATACTTACATGTCCTTTAATCCCTTTCGGGGTGGACAGAACCTTGAATACATGAAAACATCTCCTAAGTCACTTATTAGCATAATACCGGGGTTGCGTTGTCATATTGATACTGAGAAACCACTATATGTATGTAATACTAGGTAATAAAAGACTTATCCCGTTGTAATATAAAGAAGACAAACGCGTTCACGACCATTAACTCTTGTGGGGTAGTCAGATGGTCAGGTGTCCATGTCCGCTATTGCGAAGAGAGTGTGAAGAAGTGCTTGTAAATGTCGACATGGCTTACCACCTGTCACATTGAGTACTGACTATCTGGTCAACACGTGGGTTCGAGGTGGCCATAGAATTACTATAAAGGTAGCGGAAATAATCTGTTCTTATCTCACTCAGTTATAAAAGCGTGAATCTGTGTATGTATGTCAGCAACTTCCTACTCAGTTAGAATAAAAGAGCACAGGTCAACTCATTCTCACTAGGTCGTATTATATAATGGATTAGACAGGTTAATTTGAGATTGCAACATTCCTTCCGGACTATCAAAATACATTCGGTATAATGAGTATCACTTCATTGCGTAAAATTGTACGTCTGTCGACTATTAAAACCTTATTTTATTTAATATCTATCCGTCTTTCTTTGTCTGAGTGGCATAGTTATGTTGGGTATGATTCTTTTAGAAAAATCATTTGTTTTTGGTATACACGTGGGTTCAAGATGGTCATAGAAATACTACCCCCGCGATTGCGAAGATGGATACCTGAACCTCTGATTTACCCGCAAGGGTTGAAGATCGTGTACGCGTTTGTCTGTAGGTTTTTTAATTTCTCAATGAAAACGAAAAAATAATTGTCTTGATGTTTCTTGTCTTCTAAAGATTGTAGAGTGATGTTATATAGCTTAAAATCTTACTTAGTGAATGCTCTACCCAACACACAAATATTTTTTTCTATTCAAACCAATGCTTCCAGATATTATCGCGGTCAAATAAACGAAATCTCCAGCTTTTAACAATAGCAACGTTATTATAAACGTTATTATATTTTTATATTGACATGAATGCAGATCTAAAAATATACAAGTCATTGTGACTCTGTTGTGATATAATAGTGATAGTTGTTATTGGATTGATGAATGCCATTCTCTTAGTGATGGGCTGATCACCTGTCACTGGCTTGTCTAGAGTTTTGTAGTGGAAATTGGGTGAAAGACGTCATGTGGAGTATGAATGGTGCTGAATGACCAGTGTACTTGCAAAGGGTAAGTAAAAAATGAAATAAGCCAGGATAATGTTGAATTTTCTAACAAAACATAGAATTAGTATAATCACATAGGTTTGAACTATGTAATTGTATGTTAATCTGACTATGAATCGCTTACTACATTATAACTTTAGTGCACAAAACTGCAACATTTCATCCCAAACCATAACAAATCAAAGTAATGGTTTTGACGTAAATCTGTCAGCTATTAGTACGATAGAAAAAAGATAAAGGAAACAAATCTTCCAAAGCACTATTTTTCAGAGTATCACTCTAAATCACCTAAACATAACCTTCATATCAACTCAATCACCTTTAAACCCTCAATTCAAGTCCTATACCAAGAATTACGTATTAGCATAACATGCTATTGAATACAGCTCATCTAGCAAAGGTCTATTACCTAATATTACGCTTCCGAGGCCAGCTAAGTTCACGGAGGCCGTTGCACCGTTCCTATTTAAAAGTGGCATGACAACCGCCGGTTAATCGAGCCTCGACATAAGCCGAAAACAACTTTCGCTCTCTTCCCTTTAAACGAGTGTAGTTAAACCACGTTTCCGTGATGTGAGACCGGGCCTGTTTATGAAGTTCATAGATAGATAGTATTAGAAATAAATCAGTGATGAATGATGGTATATGGTCGAAATAATGTATAGTGGTTTTGATAAGGAGAGAAAATTACCTTTTATCAATTCTTGATATCTTTATATTTTTATCGTGATAATTCATGTGTTTACTTAATTGAGTGTTACTTTTTCTATAAAATTCACGATATAAGAACGATTACTGGGATTCTGATTTGTTATAACATGATTATTTGTTATAACATGATTATTTGCTGAAATAATGCACCGTAACCCCAATATACAAGTATATGACTAACATATCATCAGTAACAAAGATCTGATTGGGGATTTTGAAAGTGAAACTTGTGTATTTTATTTTATTATTCATTAACCTTTATTATGCTAAGCCGCTACCATTTTCCCTCTTGACTTAGTTAATAAGATTATGACTAACTATTTAGTAATTAATTTATGCATGAATAACACGTGGATCTTAACCAAAATATATGTTTTCATAGAGACTTGAAAGTTATGCACTAGATTTTTCGTAAATATATGCAGTGACCTAGGTTAATATAGAATGTAACAAAACATTATATTTTTTATCGTACCAAATACTGAAATGTAAATATAGTAAACTGTAAATAGTAAAGAGATTAGTAACATACGATATAGGAGCACTAAAACCCTTTTTGGCATATTTATAAATAGTGTTTTTAAATAAGACTATTTTATATGTCATCTTAAATATACATTTCTAAAAGGTCCCTTTTGTTACAAATCCCATTATCCAAAGGTACATAGATATCGATAAACTGCACCATATTCTAGTAAGTTCTTTAACAAGTACATTACGGTCGTTACTAAACCAGGGCTGCACCTCGCCATTAAGGCACATACACACTTTCTACTCACCAAGTATGGTGCCTCATATAAAGGCATACGTACACCAAATATCGAATAATAGTCATCATTTAACCTGTGACAGAAAGCACGACCGGTTCACTTTCAATCGCCGGTAGTGCGTTGATGTCTTCGCGAAGAAGTTACGTAATGTTACTAGTGTTTGAATTTTATTGTTGGTTTGTGACAGTCTGTGTTGATGTTTGGTTTGCGTTGGGTATTCTTTTGTTATGTGGATAGTATTGAAGTGTGAAATTTTATGGTATATTTGACGATGTTTGCGATATGATAAGAAAGGATTGAATGGCTTTTATAATTTTATCTAAAATATTAAAACTCTACGTACTCATAGGTAAGCATTCGCATCTATAACCTTTCCAGAACATTAGAGTTTCTGATGAATTTGTTGATATATTGACCCTAAGTCCTAGGTTAAGTAGTCAATCGTCTAACATACCTAATAAAATCCGTAGATTCCTTTTTATTAAAAAAAAAAGTTGCTTACCCGATAACTAAAACTAATTTAAATGTTCTCGTAAGGCTGTATCAGTATAACACCGACCCACTTAAATATCTCCGGAACAAAAATTCACAAACCTCATTCACGAGGCCTTCCAAAGCACGCATTTTCGAGAAAGTAAAAGCCTTATGACCCTTTAGAGGTTTTGTAACACAGATCATATCCTATAGTTTCCAAGAACGATTCACGCTGTGGTGAACACGTGACGACGTAACAGTGCGTGAAAGTACGCACGTATTGGTGTACGTTGCGTCGTTGTTACGTAACAGGGTTTGACTTGTTTATATCCTTATCTCTATGGTAACGTACGACAATAAGTAACCTATTCGACCAACTTAGCCTTTGTGGTGCATGATGATCTTAAATAATGATTTATAAAAAAAGTAACTAGGCCACAAAATCTCAAGATATATTTGAATAACTTTGAGGGTTTCATACCTTAGGTAGTTAGATTGTTACATACTTATATTCACATCAGTCCCTAATTATTAGAATTTCAATATAAAAGATTACAACAGATTACTAGCCATGAACTATATTACAATAAATCCCTAGAACTAAATTAAATACCCTAATGAATTCGCGTAAATTCATGTCCTCCATTAATACGTAATCTGGCCCAAACATTACACACAATGCGGAGTCATTCACGGATACCAATTACATAACTTAGCTCCGGATTCGAGTACGGATCTGGTCATTGGCACAATTCTGATCATGTTCATTTTCCATTGTGAAATGTGAGTTACAGTGTCAATACAAATAAGTTAATGTGCTACATAGAATGCCTTTTAATAAATTCATCATTGAATAATCATTATTCATGGTTCCAAATGATATGATGTTATGTAATGATTCGATATTTTGTAGTTCTTTTGTGAAAGGCATGTTTGGTGAACTTTTTTAATGTGAGAATGGACTTTATTTTACATTATGAGAATAAAACGTACAAAAAATAGATCGGGAGTTGTACGGTTATTTTTTACCATAACAGATTGTGACGGAGATTTTGTCTCTTTTAATGGGCATATACTTTTTAGCATAAATATTGGGGCTGTGATGTTATATGCAACATTGGTGACAGGCTAGTCCATTAGTCACGTCCTACGACATGCCAGGAAGAACGGCAGTTCCAGACTAGCACAGAACAATTATTAATCTAGTTCTGTATAACTACTTCCTAATTTCAAAGATCAACTCTTGTACTACAACATATTCTGGTAGGAAACAACAATAGGGAAGCATTAAAGTATGTGTGAACGTATGTTTTATAATAGTCCTAGTTTTCTTCTAGGGTTACTAAAGTTCACACTAGCATACCTAGTATATCCGGAATCACTTCGCGCATTTGTCTCGACGCTTTGCATCTTTATGCGAGGTACTAATGACTTTCTCGTGCTTTCTGCTTTACAAAAGACTGGGAATTGTAGATGGTGCAAAATAAACGTTTAAACGCTTTATGTCTAGCATAATACAGTTATTTTTAAACCTATTATTAAACTCTCTGAAGACACAAAGGAAAAATTACTTAAAAGGCGACGAATTTAAAGAATGACTTATGAATGGACCGAAACTTTGACAATACAAAAGTGTAGACTAATATGTATTAAGCAAACAGACAAAAGTCCCAATATTTTTAGTAATTAAGACATGTATTAACGTATTAGATGTATAATCGACACATTACGATTCTTATCAGTGGGATTGCATTACGTTTCATTAAACATCGTTTACATGGTTGTTCGGTTACTTAAAGCTCCCTTTTAATTATGTGACAATGATTTATAGAGTACAAACAGAGAAATTTAGGCATATCCAAGAATAATACAACTGTATGCTCGAGCAAGCGTATGAGATTGTTCAAACTTCTCTATGTGAAATAAATAAATGATAATTCACAACAACAATAAAATCCAATCCTCATTCACACAATACTGCAATGTATGTAGTCCGCAATCTTAAAGGTCCTAATGAGAACACCTAATGCACATTTAATACATCTTTGATACCGCCATTTTGCAATGGGGTGATGAGTGACAGGTGTCAAGCGATTGTCATCAAAGAAACAAATGACGGCACATGACCTAGTGTCAGTGAAGGGAATGAGTTAATTGGTTTTGTTTGTCCATCTTTAATGTTGCAGTCTGTTTAAATTGCCTATGCGTGAGCTGAAATACATAAATATATAGATGTGCTAATGCCGTATAGGATTTAGACTTCACAGATATTTGAAGATCATTTTAATAAAAAGAACTTGGATTTGAAATGTCGCGTCATTATCCATAGATATTTATACCTTAGTTATATTTATTTACTTGTTTTATTGTTCCTTATTGTATGATATATGTATAGGATTGCCCTAATTTGATACAAGTAGCATAGCTTTTATACTATAAACTAAGCCAAAAAAACCTCATCAATACTAATAAAAATTACACTACAACATTCATCCAAACAATGATTACATTCTTTTGTACCAATAAATATATATATATACAAAGCTGCCCTATAAACTATAACTCCAATCTTAGGCTATATCAGTATAACGAAACAAATTCTTAAAAAATAATGCGACCTATATGTTTTTCTTATTGAGTCTCCAAATATATACCTATACGGTTCAGCCTATTGTTCTGGTTCGGACAGAACCTCGAAGACATAAAATCAACTGACTCACTTATCATTAAAAATTGTGTTGGAATTTATATGCAACATTGGTGCGAGTTTAGCCTAGCCTAGCCCATCGCCCAATAGATTCCATTGAGCTACCAAAGTTTTTAAAATGTTTTGGCTACGTATTTGTTGCCTTCGATATCAGTTATCAGCATGACGATAGTATGGGTGCATGTGTTGCATAAGAAATTGGAACACAAGATGTGATACTGCAAGTGAAGGGTGGCACAAATATATTCTTGTTTTTGTTACGAAATTCGTCTCTAAAATGAGGTCTTATTCTTTTTTTAGTGAGAGGTCTATGATCTGGTTTAAAATAATCTCCATTTGAGTTATGTAACTAAGGGGCAGTGACTCGGCTTGATTTGTCTAAAACATATAAATAAACACGCGTAATTATGTATTTGGAATTGTGAAATGTGTAGTGTGGCCACATCGAACTGATTTCACATGGTTAATTTACAATGTGACAGGTGATATCTATTGCCTATCCTGATAGATAGGTGGGTTTCCTAAATAGATTCACATACCTACATACACATCACGCCCATTTGTCCCGATCCAGACAGACAACTTTCGCTTCATTGACACTCATACAGCTTCTCACACACATTTGGCGGTTATAGGTCATCGTTTTTATAACTAAATAGATTTCTAAAATATATAAGCCTACGTTAAAGAACTTACAAGTTCACACATGTCTTTGCATCCGTTTAGAGTGACCCGGACTTTGGACAGAACTCAAGAGGCCGATTATTGGGAGTATAATGTTATAAGAAACATTGGAGACAGATTGCTAGCTTATCGCACAGTAGATTCCATTATTTCCTTGTCTCTTAGTCCTTGCAATAAGCCGGGAAGAAAAACAGTTAGTTACATTTCTTTTACGTCCCAGCTAACATAGGACAACGCATTTATTAGTAGAATGAAATCGATTATAGATAAAAAAGATTTGCTTAAAAAAACCTTTCATTGATTGCGAATAAAACTTAGTATTTTTTATTATACGTTCCTAAACACAAAAGATAAACAATAAACTACACGTATATACAAAAACCAAAGACAAATAAACTAACTACGAAACCAAACCTACTGTCCTGTAGCCAATGTTTAAACAGCATGTAAATAGCCTAGACACTTCGTATGTGGTAAGCAGATGACACAAAACAAAGAAAAAGTAGAATGCGTGAAATTTCACAAGCCCAACCATTATGTGCCAAGCATTCATGGTTTAAATAATTACACGGTGAGGTACATTTAAATGCAGTAGAGTGTCAGGAGGGTTTATATAAAATGGTGTTAGGTAATTAGGCTTTGGGTTAGATAACTTTGACTGGGTGACGTGGTTAAGTGGTGAGTGATGGTTTGGGTTCGATTCCCAATAAGTGCAAGAAAATGCTATCAAGAATTTTATCTTTATACTTATTTCTTTCTCACATTAAATAAAATGGATGTGATGTATCATATATTATATATGTATCATACGAGTCATATTTCTTATAGAATGGATATAAAAAATATCAGTAACATTCATAATAGTACATTTTAAATATTTATGTTTTGACATATCATACGCATAACGAGTTTTATACCAAGTGCGGTAATCAGAGATTCACTTCTATCTGTAACATTACGTAAAAGTGGTCTGTAGTGTACTAAAGTGATGGGAGGTATTACATTTTTTATCACCATTACTCATGCCAAAACAAACGTCTTGGCATCAACAACAAATAGAAATTTTATTTTATAAACTTTCTCACGGCCTATGGAAATAACAAATTTATTTATTTTACTTTTGAAAAACAATTTTGAGGTCACTTGATATTTAAATTGTTACATACATATACATCCACGTCCCGTTTTTCCTTACAGAGTGGATAGAACCTCAGAGACACGATAATATCTCCTCAAAGTGACCCACTTTTTAGCACAATAACTTTTTTTAATATTCCTATTATTCAATCTCCTGTGATAGAGACAAAACTACATTGCTACTAGTTGTATTTCTTCCCAGCATGTCGTAGGAATTTAACAACGATTGTTTGGATGCATTATATGTTGAGCTAGCAACTTATTACCAATATTCGGTAGAAGTGCCATCACATTCCCAATATATATGCCAAGGGTATCGATTATAAATTTTGTTTTCGAGTTTCTGTTTATTCCAAGTTATAGGAGTGTGCTAATGAACAAAATAAGATTAAAACTACGATCCGGAAAGATAATTACGTAAGCATGTAATCCATCTTTTGAATGACACGAAATCAATTAGACTATCTAATGCAAATTCAACTGCAATGTCACGATGACTGACAGTTTGGTTAAATAAAAAAATTCATAAATACTTTTTAGTCGAAACTTTTCGGTGATCTCTTTTGCTGGCCATCAATATAATGAAGAGAAATTGTGACCTTCACATATTCCGGTTCGAAGTGAATGCTTTTGGGTCCATAATGCAATTATGGTATATTAATTCCGTTTTCACTTTCCACAGATGTGCCATGGTATAAAAATCAATACTAAACGAAATGGCTGTTAAAAAGTGAAAATAGAAATGTATAATGACGATTCTTCAATGACTACTGCCTCTTAGCTTGGTGAAATGATGTTTATGATTTATTAGCTTAGCTTTGGATTTGTGTATGCATAAAAAGTTGAATGATTGATCATAGAAATTGATTTAGTAAGATTAAGAAGAATTACAGCAACATTTTAATAAAAAAATGAAGCATTCGTCGAAAGATTTGTTAATTTAACTTTAAACTTTACAATATATAAGGATCTAGGATACTGAAAGAATATATTCTCGTATCCTTTTTGTATTTGGTGATCTATAAACAAGAAATAAAAATAAAATTCATTTAAAAGGAAGCTGTCAAAGGTTTAAATTGACAGTTGGTCAAGCTGTTTCCGGAAACGAAAATACACGGAAACTCTCCTGCTTTTCAACCTGAAAACCTTATATTTAACCCTATTTATATGGATATTATATAATGTTACATTAAGTATATTCTATTTAAATAAAATTCACGACAATACAAACGCACCTTTATCCTCCTGTAACCCGACATGATCCCTTGACTTCGACGCGTTAACACAAACAGACAGCTATCTCTGTCCCTCGTACCTACACTCCAACCGTTCGAGAGAGACAACACAGTCCGCTTTTCACCAACTCACATGCACGTTTATTATTATTTAACAGACGTTCGGTCTGTGTGAGGCAGCGATTCACTCTCACTTGAGCCCGATAGTGCAAATTTCTTTTTATGCCACCTCCCCACTCGCGAGATTGCCCGGGCTATCGTAAGTGCATCTTTTCGGTTCTTATCGATAGTGTAGATGAGTTTTTAGGGCAACTGTGAATGCACAGGGTGGGCTCTTATGAATTGTCGATCTACACATTTGTATTTACATTCACATTCTTAAATCACTTGTGGTAGACAGAACATCGGAGATATAATATCTTCTAGGTCTCTTTTTAGCACGAACATTGGAGTTACGATGGCATTATGGAACATTGGCGACAGATTGCTAGTCTATTGCCCTAATAGATTCCTTTTACATCAAGTCCCTTAGTCGCTTCCTACGATACACCGGGAAAAACGCCATCTAGTTGTCATTCTTTGAAATTGAAGAAATAACTAATAATAAGTCAAAAATAGATAAATGAAATAATACTAACTTATAGTAGAGAATTATTTACTTTTTCTTCTTTCATGGTTAATATGCACATTTCACTGAAAATATAGGCTTTAGTTTTCTGATAGAGTTATTTGTTTAAGAAATTCCTTGATTTTACTTAAATATTAAGCAAGGGTTCATTGCCATGGTGACATTAGTTATACAAGATGTGTTTCAAGATTCTGACATGATTTTATTTTACAAAGAGAATAAAATACCACAATAAACTATACTGTATATCTATTAAATGCGACATATAAAAAGTGCTAGTTTTGCGTTTTTAGTTAACTTAATAATCATTAAAAAGATCTGGGAATTACCGTGTTAGTTTCGTTTTAAACGTATTTGGTTAATTTGTAATCCAATGCAAGCTCATAAAATCCATTAAAAGGTCTCCATTGTCTAGATAATATATATACTAAATAGACCTAGTCATATTCTTACCTGTGTAGGGTGACCATAAATTGAAATTTTAATAAATTAAATTACTTTTCTCTAAGACTCTAGCGTCAATAATTTAGTGAATAATTATTTCATATTTTAGTATATTGTAATTTGTATGACTAGATTTTTTCTTACATACAACGCGCAGATAAGAACGATTCTGTTTACATTTATTTGAGATTCTGTTTATTTATACTATACATTCAAGTTAGTGAGTCAAAGTAACTTTAGTTGTAAATTAACTAAAGTTATTAAAGCGATAACAGCCTGTTTGTATAAAATCTCCTCGGCCATGTTAAGGGTTAACCCACTTATGCTATTTAAAAACTCAATCCTCATTCCACAATTGCCTCAAAGTTCTACGTGTTAATGATGGGGCGTCAAAGCCTGCAATTAATTCACAAATTGCAACCGACAGATTGCGGCCTTCACCCAAAACTATGTGTGTATGTGTACATTAAAAACATACATACATTCACGCCTCTACATCCCCAAAGGATAGGCAGAAACGATCCTGAAAAATCTCTCTTGCTTCACTCACACCCATTAACCTTCTCATACATGCTCTTCTGTTCTTCACGCTGCGTATACCTATATTAAAATAATTTCATATAACTTCTGATTGCTTATTTATAACCCCTACATATCCACAAAGGTGAAGATTACATTGGCTGAAGGGGATTTGAGTTCAAATGTAACGACCATGCGGGGTAGTCAGAGGCTCAAATAGCGATATATTATACTGCGGAGGTAGTGATTCTATGTCTTCACCAGGTAGTCAGTACCTTACGTGCATAATGTAGACTATTACACCTTATACTGCGATATGGGTAACATACAACCAGTTCATACATAACATAAACATACGCTTCACGACTTGTGTATATACACTCCCTTTTTTATTGTGGCGGGGTATTCAGAAGCCTGAGTGCCCGTCTCCGAAATTTCGAAGGCATGTTAGGTATGGGTCACTCGAAGCCCGGGTTTTTACTATATAGATAGCACCCAACCTGATAGTTAGTGAACTATATCGTCGTATACAGGCACTATTACCCATCCCGAGAGATGTTATCCATCACCTATTATGTACGTTATGTAGTTAGTGAAAAACACATATGTAAATATCATTCATTGGTACATGCCACAGCCGGGATACGAACCTAGGACGTTTCGCATGAGAGGTCTTACCCACTGCGCTACAGACGACTACGAAATATGGGTTTCTAGTTCATATTAAACAATGCGTTCGTCTTAATATAGAATTAGTTTACATGGTGGATATATAGTTATGTAAGTCGAGGTATGTTAGGTTATAGAAATATAAGTTTGATATAGACATCCATACATTACTTCTAAAATGAGGGAAAAATCCCTTAGGCTAGAGTTTCTTGTTGGTTCTTCTGCCAGCTAGGGCTTTCGAACCATCGATAGTCATAGTTGTAAGACAACCAGTGCCACTCAATATATTTCGACGTTCAATGAAAATGCTCTTACTGTACTTATATTGAATATATTTTTGAATTGAATTGATAGGATTTACTTAATATATCTTAACGCTATGTTTTATGAAGCAATTAGTGCGAATAAGAATGGATGAATGGAATGTTTTTGGAAAATACTAAATTTCCTTATCAAATCACTCATAGTTAGTTATATCTTCGACAAATTGTCTATTAAAACTGTACTATGGTGAGAAAAAACATCGTGAGGAAACCTATCTGTTTCCCGCACAGGTAACAGTGCTAGTAAATGGCGACATGGCTTGGCACCAGTCATATTGAGTACTGACTATCTAATCAACACGTTGGTTCGAAGTAGCCATTGAATTACTACCTCCGCGATTGCGGAGATGGATACCTGAACCTCTGACTACTCAGCATGGGTTAATGGTCGTGAACGCATATGCCTTTTTCTTGTCTATTATTGCTATCTATTTATTAGTACTACAATACAACATGAACTCTACGAAAAAGTAAAACTCTTAAGCACTCGTATATAAAACAAAAATTCCCAAATAACTATAATAAAACAAAAAACAGTGAGAGGCTTGCCCATCTCAATTATACTCCATCAAGTTGCCTAATAGCCCTTATTCTTCTTACATCACAGACGCTCTAGTTTATTTAAGTGTTAGCTTCCTTATATAATCCACTATCGATATTTAATCTCGAATAGATTGTTGCGATAGAGCTTAGCCGGTTGTGTTTATTAAATAATTAGTTGTTTAATAGCCTTAATGGGTAGCCTTGTTAGTCAATAATCCTAACAGGGTTGTTAGTACTACATACATATAAGTTTGTCTCTCTAGTAATGGGCAGAAACTATGGATATTCACAATTTATGTGATGCTGGCAAGTCATTAATGTCTATGCGTCTGCTTATACACACTCGGTTGCTTTATACCTTTTTCATCTAAATCTTTTCACAATAACTTTGATTATATAATTGAAAAACATTCCTAATATGTTCCTAATTACCGCATATCAACGGCATTGATTCCAATAGAACTCAGATCTGGTCTGTAGAAACAATTCTGAAGAATGAAAACTTTTTAATCAGTGGAATATTGTTCTTGTTAATGAAGAGAGTTTTTCAGGATCCTGATAATCCGTGATCTCTAGTTAAAGGTAAAATGAGTGTGTATCATAAAAAGTAACATATGACCAGTAAAAAGAACCTACAGTAGCGAAAGCCATGTTTATATAAAAACACGGTGATTGTGTATGTATGTCAAAGTTTTCTCGATACTCATCTTTCGGGTCATTGTAACTATGTTTCTAATTTAAATACTAAAAATTTCACATACCAAAATTTATATGATTTTTGTATAGAATATTAATCAAACACTCACACGCAATAAATTTCGAAAATGCTAAACGTGTATTTACATTTCGAGTAACGTGTAATGAATAAACAGATTTTGTGATTTCATTTTGGATTTCTAAACAAAATTTCAATGTTTATGTTCACTTGTTTTGCGTATAACCAAGTGTTGGGCAAAATTCAATGCATAATTGATATTATAATTAATCACTAAAACTTTACGAAACAAACTTTTGCAAGTAGTGCTTATAATATTTTACTTATAATGTAATACGTACATTTACTTACATTCACGTTGTTACTCAAAAGGCAGAACAAATAAAACAAAGAAAAGAAGTGATAGATTTAGGAATATGCATACTCATGATTCATTATTGATACATCGCATTCTTGGTTCATACGAATCAAATTCAGCTAAATACAGCCAGCCACTTAAGCATTCTCCCAAAATTATACTTTTAACTACTAAGTAACTAAATTATATAAATTTTAACTAGATTACATACCGTATCGAAGTACCTATAACCGACGAGTGTTACGAATTAAGCGAAAGTGGTTTGTCGGGATCGGGACGGATGAGGATCCATAATTTCTGCCTACCTCTCTACAGGGAATCGGGCGTGATGGGTATATAGGTATGTATAACTTATTAAATGTGTTTTTTTTCGGAACTTACTACTCTAACTACCCAATTAGGCATTATGTACCAATCGTGTTAGTTTATATTATTGGAAACATACTTCTCAAGTCGGATGTACGCAGCGTGAAGAACAGAAGAGCATGTATGAGAAGGTTAATGGGTGTGAGTGAAGCAAGGGAGATTTGTCCATTCCAGGTGGCGATAGTCTCTGCCTATCCCCTAAGGACGTATAAGCGTAAATATATGTATGTGTTAGGTAAGGCCGTTAGTATTAAGGTCGAGACTTGCATGCCACTTTCAAATGTTTATTAGATAATAATGTCCAATCACCGAAATGATTTGTTTGGGAATTTCCGGGCTTTTGATCGAAAGCATTCAAATTAATGTTCGTAGGCAATCGCTGTTTATCGCTTACATTTGCGCAATCACAATAAAGAAGTTTAGTAACTCTATCCGTGTTAACGTCATGATATGCCTTATTATCATGAGATGATCCTGACATGAGTATAGTACAAAATATACATACATCAATTAGAGCTTTTCTATAAGGCAAATTTTCCTGCGATACTTTTATAATTTTTATATTATTGATACTTGTTAATTTTTCCATCTTGTTGGTTCTAACATAATATCAGCGTTGCGTTTTCCACCAAACGAAATATACCCTGCGTTGTAACCTTTTTGCTGCGACAATAACATGCATAAGCTATACCCCCTAGTTTGTAAGTTTGATTTGTAAACTTTTGTATTATGCATGGTTTTGTGGTTGTAAATAAACACTTTAAATAAATTTTGGGAAGAAATTTAGCTATATCATAGTAATAGTCTTGAGTGGGACGAGATTATTAACAAAACACAAAAGTTTATATAGGAACGTAATTATGTTTTGAAGTGTTTAATACTAATAAATACTTAGTTGCGGCACTGATGTTACCATATTCACTTGCGGCACTGATTTTACCATACTCTTACGGTAACATTATACATAGTTTACGAATAAATTATAACAGTCCATGACATATTTAGTTGACCAATAACTACTTAGTCAATGATATGACATACATGCATACATATATTCACAGCTCTACATCCCTAACAGGATATGTTGAGACTGGATCGCCACCTGGAACGGATGACAAATCTCTCTTGCTTCACTCTCACCCATTAACCTTCTCATACATGCTCTTCTGTTCTTATGATTAATAACTAACGGGACTTATCGCGTAAGTTTTTAAATAATAAATTTACCTTTATTATTAACCCGACGTTTCGGCTACGTTGCAGCAGCCTTGGTTCTCTGTTCTTTAAGCTATTAAGATGACATGTTACGGAAAATTAAAATATTTTACTATTGTTCTAAGAAATCGCATAATTTATTTATGCTATATTATTTATGTATGTAATAATTGCACATGAAATAGCTTAGTTACCGTCATATAATTAGTTGGAAAATGTACAAAAACTAATTACATACGTGTCTAAACACTATGACATAAATAGGTATTGCAAGCCATCCTAGCCCTTCCAATTTTATGACTTATCGTTAAAATTTACACGATTATTCATGTATGCATTGCTAATATACATTTTTTCATAATCGGTGCATATTTTAAAAAATCTTTACCATTCTTATGGTGTTGTTGTGGCCAAAACGGAGTGTTTTAATACTCTTTGGTTGGTTGTGACAATATGATGCTACTTATCTATGGCTAGAAAAGCTGAAAGCTTACAATTGACTTTTTGATCTATTTAAGTACTAGACCAGATTAATATTAAAATTAAAAAAAATTAAATGATCTATAAAGACTGGTCTCAAAACTTTACTTCTATTTACTAAGAAATGTTCAGAATGTGTATGAGAAGGTGTATGAGTGTCAAAGAAGCGAAAGTGGTCTCTCAGGATCGGGACAAATGGGGATCCGTGATCTCTGCCTACCCCTCTCCAGCGAACCAGGCATGTATGTAAAAAAAAATATTATTATTATTATAAAAAAATATTAGAATGACAATTTACCTACATATAAATTTATTTTTATTATTTTTAAGTTTGTAAATATTTTATTAATTTATTGAAAAGATTCTATTGTCAAAATGTATTATCTAAATAAATTTACGTACATCAGAAACTAGTTAAGCCAAACAAATTCAATAACTATAATACCCTTTCACCCTACTGTTTTATCCATCACTATAATATTCGTTTGTACCCAAGTGTAGTAACCCGTTCACATGTCGCAATGTAAAAGGCGAGTGAATGCAACGTTTAGTATTACTATTTCTTTTTTAGCACACTCTAAAAGTGTCCTCATATTATGTGGTCATCAGTGCCATAGATTTATTATCTTTACATGTACCAGTAATTTTAATCATTGCGAAAGGCAAGAACAAAAATGAGCTAGATTTGAATTGTTGCAAGTCATTCGAGACTTGTGCTGTGAGGGATTAAGGCATGTAAACAGCTGTTTTTTGTGATAGTTTCTGATTGAATATATAATAAATAATAATAGATCTTTATACTATATCTTAACTTATTTATGTAGGTGAATGACTGAAGTCGAATATAATATAGTCTGGGAAATTAGTTCAGTTATGGAAATAAATTAATATTTGCTATTTAGACAACAAGTGTACGTATTAAAGATGATTAAATGTTACGACGTTCTAGTACATCGTTGGAAGATCATCGGCTAGAAGTATATACCTTTAGTCCCTTAGTTTCCTTTTACAACATGCTAGGAAGAACGACAGTTGGCATTCTATGTACGTCCCAGACTAGAACAGGACGTAACTTGAATTGAATTATTATTCAAATCGATCTTTTAGTTAGGGAATAAGCAGAACATAATATGTCGTATGTAATAAACACTTGTGAGTTTACTCCTGATTACAGCATCTAATGCCATGTCACAAGCATGTAATTTTTTGCTCAACTCTAAAGAGCAGGCGAAAGTTAAATAATCATAATAATTTTAAATCGAGGTAAGTGAGTATCCGTGATCTCTGAAAACCCCTTTGTAATACAATAATACCTACCTACACATCATGCCCATTTCCCTAGAGGGGGCAGTCAGAGATCATGGATCCTTATTTTTATGTATGTACTTACAGTTTTCCCACGGTATTTTCCTCATTATATTGGTATTTTCTGCAATGACTAACGTTTAGAGTTTACATAAGAATAGGTTATTTATAAAACCTTCACAACTATGTCAGTAGAATGTAAAGGAGCAATTTGCAATAAATAATACAATGAATCATTCCGTGGGTTTTTCTATTAAAATGCAATAGTTTCGAAAGAAATTTAAAACTGACGTAGGTAGAACATACATATACATTTATTACCTACTTTCGGGGTAGTCAAAGGTTGATAGTCCATCATCATCTTAGTTTTTGTGATGGTCTTTGATCACTTGAGATCCACTTTATACATGATACTCAATATTCAACTTGCTCAGTGGTAAACCATGTCGCCGTATACAGGTATTGACTATTGCCTATGAACAGAAAGAGGCAGGTTTCCTGACAATGTTTTCTCTCATCGGATTTAACAGCACATGGACATTCAACATAGTCATTCATCAAGATAATTCTTACACTGCAGTAATTGTAAAAGATTCATATCACAACAATTACTCGGGGTATACAGATGCTTGAAAGACCACCGCACCGTCGCTGTGAAGTTTTTACGTTTAGGCTAGAACGGCAGTTCAATGGAATTGGATACTATATGTCAATACCTTATCTAATTAAGCATTGATAGGCAGGGTAGGTTTAGAGTATTATTTTGTAATTATTTATACGTGGAATACATATATATTACGTGGAATACAACACAAGAGTAGTCAGCGAATCCAGCAACTTTGTTTAATTTTTTTCTAATTAATTCTAGTCTCTTCATATATTTAGTACAGAAATCTTTTCCAAGTTATATTTTACAGTTTAGCACCAGTAACATTCTGGGTTAACACGTGGGTTCGAGGTGGCTCCAGAATCACTCAAAACTCATGCAAACCTCTGGTCATCGCGCAATGGATAGTATTAATAAAAAATATTATTAATACATATTATATTATCATCATCGCTTCCCTGTCTTTATCCCAACTAGTTGAGGTCGGCACAACATGTTTCTCGCTTCCATACTCTTCTATCAGACGTCATTTCTGCACTCCCTTACTTTTCATACCGTTCTTTAAACAATCCATCTACACTGACGGTTATCATTGCTTATCCATCCAATGATTCCATGTTATATCATAACCAGATTTTATGCTAATATGTGACCTAGAAGATATTATTGTTTCTCCAGGGTCCTGTTCACCCCGAAAGGGATTAAAGGACGTGAATGTATGTTTATGTATTAAAAAATATTAGAATAAACTTTTAAAAACGCGCAATATCAGAACAAACCTTATAAATTCATAAAAAGAACCACCGGTTCAACCATAGAGGCACCAAAAAAACAATTGACAGCCTCCTAATTAAAGACACGTGTACACAACCATAATCAACGGTGGGCATCACTTTTTGCCGTTTAAAGGCTCAGTCACACTGTGAGCTGATAAGAGATCTTGAAACAGGTAGGTACTACAAGGTCAAACGATAACCAGTCGTATTGTAAACATCGATAATGTTAATGTATATGAAGCTTTAATACGAGTAATATTAACATGTTGGAACAATATAGAATTATTGTTGCCATGTGGTACGAATTTGTGATAAAAAAGACAGTACACCAATTGAACCCTTTGCTTAGTATTTTGAAGACTTGTGTTAATACTAAGCAACGTGCGTTTGAAAGATATATAAACTTATTATATATAAAAAATACATTATAACATATGTAAATTAATGAACCGACTGGTAGGCACAATAAAAACGTAGTTCTTAACTCTACCTCCACCGATAATTAGACTCAGGACCTCACGATTTCTGTTCGCGTCACAGAGGTCATTAATGTAGTTTTTGTTGAGTAACTTGAAAACGATGATAAAATGTATTTTGCAGTTATATTGCAGAAAAATCCTGTGATCCTGGCACATTTATACGTTGAACGTAATATGTTTGTTTTAAAACAATAATCACTACATAGTATAAAACAAAGTCGCTTTCTCTGTCCCTATGTCCCTTTGTATGCTTAAATCTTTGAAACTACGCAACGGAATTTGTTGCGGTTTATTTTAATAGATAGAGTGATTCAAGAGGAAGGTTTATATGTATAATAACATCTATTAAATAGTAGAATAGGTTATATATTTTATACCCGTGCGAAGCCGGAGTGGGTCACTAGTTCTATTTATTCTATAATAATAAGACAAATATGTACTAGAAGAAAAATAATGACTTTTGTTAGCTATATATAAAGTACTTGTTTTTTTCTATATATGTAAACACACTTTACGTTTGTTTAATTAGATTTATACGGTATTTCATTCATACATTGTCCGTGATTTAATACGTAAATATTTAATTACTTTATACTCATTAGAATTACTACCTCCGGAATTAGATACTATAAGTATTTATGAACTCAGTATTTTTTGGATTTTGGACCCATTTTTCGTTGTATTAGTATAAAAACAAAACAAACAAACGTGTTCACGACCATTGACCCTTGCGGGGAAGTCAAAGGTTCAAGTGTCCATCTCGGCTATCGTGAAAGTAGTAATTCTATGGCAACCTCGAACCCAAGTGTTGACCAGATAGTCAGTACTCAATGTCAGATGGTAAGCCATGTCGCCATAAAAAGAAATACTATACTTGATTCCAACCATGTTTGTCCCGTGCTAATCTGAACGCAAAAGAATGCTAACTAGCTGCCGTTTTTCTCGGCATATCGTAGGTGGCGACTGAGGGACTAGAGGTAAATTGAATCTATTGGGCGATGGACTAGCAACCTGTTAACAGCTCAGGTCATTTCGCTTATAAACTGTCGAAAGAACTTTCATTATTACATACTATGTTATACAATAACCGCCGAGTGTGTATGAGGAGGTAATGAGTATCAATGAATAGAAAGTGGTTTGTCATGATCGAGATAGATGAGGATCCGTAAACTCTGCCTACCCCTCTACAGGGAAGGCGTGATGTGTATGTCTGTTTGCTATACAACTATTGAACGATAATTATCGTCCGATAATCGGTCAGCCTGCAGACAAGGAATGCAAGTTCGCATATGATTAAGTGGTTCTAGAACATTTCGCGAAAGTGTTTACATTTTTTTCGCATATTATCACCGCTTGACTTCTATGGCGACGACTTTCACTCGCTCTTCGAGGCATTTTATGTACCTATGAAGCCGAATATTGGTGATACGATGTTAGAAACTCACATATTTGTATAATTATTTCTTTACATTTTTCAATAATAATTTAATAATGTTTGGACATTATTACACCAATTGAACTAGCCCCTTGGTAAGTACATTTAAGACTTGTGTTAAGGGTACTAGTCAACGTATATTTAAGAAAAATATACATACTTTATATATATAGATAAATACATATATAGCATATATAATCAACAACCAGACTGGAAAGCAGTAGAAAAGCGTAGTTCTTAACTCTGCCTCCACTGGGAACCGAACCCAGCCCCCCACGATTAGCATTCAGGTGTCTAACCGATCGCGCCACGGAGGTAGTCTAAATGGATGTTAGTAAAGTGATATTTCAGGTTAGGGGAAATTGGAATCGTGTTATATGGACTGAACGTGTTTGTCATTCCATCGTGCATACTATGCATATATTAGTCTCGTGCTAGCTGGGACGTCAAAAGAATGTCAACTAGCTGTCGTTCTTTTCAGCATGTTGTAGGAGGTGACTAAAGGAGAATGGAATTTATTAGGATAAGGGCTATCAACCTGTCACCAATGTTCTATATGACATCACAACTCCAATGCACATACATACCCACACATCACGCCTGATTTCCTGTAGAGGGATAGGCAGATATCATAGATCCCCATCTTTCCCGATCCTAACAAACCACTTTCGCTTCATTGATACTCATACACCTCCTCATACACACGCGGTGGTTATAGGTACTTCTACTGTCACCTACCAATAATATACATAGATAAATACATATTAATATATATAATCAACAACCAGACTGGAAAACAGAAGAAAAGCGTAGTTCTTAACTCTGCCTCGACCGGGAATCGAACCCGGGACCTCACGATTAGGTCGTCGCACATTACCATGGTAAGAAGTACATGATAAGAAGTCAAATGAATATACATGATATCTGCCTACCCTTCTGTTGAGAAAGGCGCGCAATGTGTATTTATGTGATTTTATGGTTAGTACACAAATAAAGTAATATTATTCTTTTTAAAATACATATTGTATTATTATACATATGCAATATTATATAAAATGCGGTCACTGAGAAGCATGTTAGGACTTAGGAGTGACATTGAATGATAGAATTAAAAATAGAGTGATAAGGGAAGGTTGCGGTTTGGAAAAAGATGTAGACTAAGATTGAAAAGGGCATGCTTCGATGGTTTGGACATGTTATGCGGATGAATGATACCAGATTGACAAAGGGTATATATTTGAGTGAAGTGGTAGTGCGCTTACGTAAGCGCCGGCCCAATAAGACATATAACAGTCAGATAGACGCTATAATAAAAAAGGGTGACGTTAGGTGTACATATAACCACCGAGTATGTATGAGAAGATGTATGAGTGTCAATGAAGCGAAAGTGTTCTGTCAGGATCGGGACAAAGGGGATCCGTGATCTAAGCCTACCCCGCTACAGGGAATCAGGCGTGATGTGTATGTGTGTATTTAGTTACCTCATACAACATGCTGAGAAGTTAGCCACCACATCGAGAAGAACGGCAGCTATTTAAGTAACAATGGAACATTACAATGCAATGTATAGAGGAAAACACGATTCCTACACAAAAGATTGTAAGTAATTAATTGCAAACAACTATTTATTTTGCAGATTTGATGTGAATAGAATCTTGTATTACCGGTTTTCATGTGAATTGCGAATGATTTATTCAACTTATTGTTTTGATATCTTATTCTCGTAGTCTGGGACATAAAAAGAATGCTAACTAGCTGCCGTTCTTCCCGGCATGTCGTTAAGGCGACTGGTACTAGGGGTCATTGGAATATATTGGGCGATGGGTTAGCAAGCTGTCACCAATTGTCCATATAACATCACAATTCCAATATTCATGCTAATAAATGACAATGGAGATTTCATGTGTCCAAGGTTATATCCACCCCGAAAGGGAATAAGTTAATTTATACGTATGTAAATAAAAATTACTTAAACTACGACTTACCTAAAATACATACATATACTTTCAATGACTTAAAATACATACATACATATATATCACACCTGTTTTCCTAAAGAGGGGAAGGCAGAGATGACAGATAGCGCTATATTTTGATCCTGACAAACCACTTTCGCTTCTTTGACATCCATACATCTCCTCATACACACACACCTTCTGTAATACACACTCAGTGGTTATAGGTACTTGTGTAACGTTACTGTTGAATAAAATGCACCCAGCTTACTTACTTACCTTTTGGGGTTGACAGAACGTTGTAGACACGATGATATCTAATAGGTAACTTTTTAACATCAATGTTTTACTTGTTGTCATAGTATAGATTAAGGTAAACCATATTGAGAAAGGACATGATTGTATAGAAATGTATGATCGCTTAACCACCTGAACGCTAATCGTGAGGTCCCCGGTTTGTTTCCCGGTAGAGGCAGAGTTAGAAACTATGATTTTGTTTTTCAGTCTGAAAATTTTATATTTCTTAAATAGTACATCAAACACAAGCCTAAAATGAACTTATCAAGGGGCTAGTTCAATCGATGTGATAGTGTACAACATTATTACTATACGTATATAAAACATTGAGTATATGCTAATAGTCATAGGTCACTTTGATAAACAGCACAGGCTAATGATAATTAAAAGCATTTTACACTTACGAAATGAGTTGAATATTGCAGTGATGGAAAAGCATCGTGAGGAATCATATTTGTTTCTCAAACTGGTAAGTCAGAGCTTGTAAATGACGATATAGCTTACCACCTGTCACACTGTCACTAACTATCTGGTCAGGCTAGGTCTAGGTCAGGTCGGAGTGGCTATGGAATTATTACCTCCACAATTACGACCAAGCCCAACTACCCCGCCAAGTTTATGGTCGTGAAAGAGTCTGTCTTCCTATAAATACAGGTTATTTAGATAACCTATGTAACATTTGATGAAACTTTAACAAAACCCCAACCTTAGGTATGTTTGTTTATTAAACATATCTCGTTATAAAAGTCCACAGACCACGGAAACGCGACAACAGCCAAACAAGGTCAGAACCAGCCATTCATTGCTCTTAAGAAAACCGGATAGGTTTTAAATAAAATAAAAGCATACTACATACTGTTGAACACTTTGTAATAAAAGCTTTTAGCACATACACAACGCCAAGGTTTCTATCAGGGTAGGCAGAGATCACGGATCCCTATTTGTCTCGATCCTGAAAACACACGCTTTATTGATATCCATATACACATAAGGCGGTTATAGGTACTTCCAACGTAACCTTTTGCAATAATTATATGTAATTACTAGTGGGTTATAGCGTATGCATAATATTTTCGCAGCAAAAAGGTTCCAAGTTCCAAAATGGGTGTGTTGCTGGTGGCAAACGTAAAACAGATATATTTGTTTTTGTGCTAATTCAATACTTTTAAAGACTTGATATATATATTGTAAACTCTTTTAGGGCAGTGAGATTAACAGTTAACCATTACCCTACCATTTAAAACCCAATTATAACCTGATATGTTAGTATTGAAATTAACAGGTGTAACTATAACAGTCAGATAGACGCTATATTGAAAAAAGGTGACGTTAGGTGTACCTATAACCGCCGAGAGTGTATGAGAAGATGTATGAATGTCAATGAAGCGAAAGTGGTCTGTCAGGATCGGGACAAATGGGGATCCGTGATCTCTGCCTACCCCTCTACAGGGAATCAGGCGTAATGTGTATTTATATGAGTTATCTGCTAAAGTTGACCTAAGAGATATTGCATCTAGGTTTTAACCGCGTAAGGAGTAGATTAACGTTTAATTTTTCATCATACCTACTTAACTTTACTTTTACTTAACTAGTTTGTAAGTTTTAATTGTAAACCTTTTGTATTGTGTATGTTTTTGTGGCTGTGAATAAATGCTTTTATTATTATTATTAACGTACTACTTCTACTACTAACTTTTATTATACCTAACATTTTTTATCATACTTACGGGATCGGACAAAGTTCAGTAACACTCATTTTTTTTCTATCCTATCCATCCATTTTCGCTTCATTAGCTCCGACACACCTCCGCATTCATACTCGGCCGTTATAGGTTCTTCTAATAACAGCCTTTTGCAGTAAAATTCAGATTTTAATATGTCATTTGACTTTATATACCTCTACTATATGATCTAAGAACTTGTCTATGATATGTTATTATTATTACATAGTATAAATTATTATTAGTAAGTAAATAATAATATGTAGTTTTAATTTGTGTATAAAGAAATGTTTTAGTTTAGTTTTGTTAAAAGATAAACGTAAGGAAACCTTTAAAATATATGCATATATTGTTAACAATATTTCTGAATTTCTCACATCAACCCTAATACATTGCAGAACAGGTTGTGTCGAAATAAGTACATATATAATTGTGTCGTTCAAAGGTCTCATCAGAGGCTTATTATACTAATCCCCGTTGACATTCCCCGTCCGATTAATGGAATAAGACAAAAAAGACAAACGCGTTCACGACCCTTGCGGGGTAGTCAGAGGTTCAGGTTTCCATCTCCGTAATTGCGAAGGTAGTAATTTTATGGTAGTGGAATAAGCCGTGTCATAAAAATGATGTGTGATAGATTGTTATTAATAACTAACGGGACTTATCGCGTAAGTTTTTATGTAATAAAATTACCTTTATTAACCCGACGTTTCAGCTACGTTGCAGTAGCCATGGTCACGGGCAGACTGACGATTCATATTTCTTCGCCTCCACCGCAGCGTTCTGTCAGATTCTTAAATTAATTAATTAATTCTTGATTCTTATTAATCATGAGTATAAATCGCGAATCTCTTAAAACTATGATAGATTGTTAACTAAAGAATGCATTAATCCACTAATTGCATTCTTTTACCTTTCAGCAATTACAAATCTCATAAGTAGGACATAAAACTGAACTTTATTACTACAGGACATAACTCATACAAATGACTATGAACTATGTTTCAATTGTAAATCAGATATGCATAACATGCAGTCGCGTCATTGCTTCTCGCAACTATAATGAGCCGACCTGACCATTTAACTTAGACCTCTAGCTGACCAACCTGGCCGCTTAATACACAAGACACCTACAGTATTTGGGAGACCAAGTAACACTGGGCGATAGTGAATCGCTTGCTTCATTTTCTAAAGTCACTCAGTCTTGTGGTGACCGTAGTCGGAACAACAGTGTCTGTACAATGGAGAAAATCCGTGGAATTTACATCTCATGGGTTCTTCTAGTAAGTTTTGTTTTTATTTGTCTATACTGTATGTGTTTGAAAGAGTTTATACGTTTTTTATCGTGTTATTATTGTGCTGAATGGTAGCTATAAATGTTTATGTGCATATTTGTCGTTTAATGAGATAATTAAGTATAATTAGGCATTCTTGTTTTGATTATGCAGTTTTAGTGTTTTTAAAACAAAGTTCGGATATATTACGATTGTTTATATGACTATATTAGTTACAATTTTAAATTATTTTTATACATCTATAGAGTTGTGTCTATCAACATTTTGAAATAAGATTTTATAGCGTTGTTTATAAACATTATCGATATAAAGTTTCAATGACCGTCTGGTTAACTACACTTATGATAATTATTGACCTTAAATAAGAAATATTAAAATAAATACACGTCACTGTCATTATTTAACCTTCGGTCGACAACTTTTCACCAGATAGCCATATAGTCAGATACTAACTAAGAGTTCAATTGCTAGCACATATCCTGATAGTCATTATTTTTTACTAATTTGGTACTAGGTCGGTACTTAGGTACTTATTATATTATTATCTGTGACTTAGGGATACATACATATGATAACGTTCTTTAATCCCATTGGAGGGGACAAATCAAAGAAACATCTCATTTACTTTTAATACAACTGTCGGGGTCTTGATGGGATTAATACAGATTATTATTCTAAAACTTGAAAAGAAAAGTGAGAGTGAGAGAACAGAACGGAGAATGAAGAATAGAAGAGTACATATGGGAAGGTCTGTAACGTGTGAGTGAAGCACGATAGATTTATCAGGATCGTTCTATGTGGCGATCAATAACTTAGGGATTCATTATCAATAACTGGTTGCATGTATATTACAGAAATAATCATATGAATTGACTTGTGTTGCATTCATACAACTCAGTCTGTTACTCTAGTGACGGGAAGGTAGAGGTCACGGTTACTAAGTATTATCGTATCTTGTGTAAACGATGCTACAGTTTTTACATATTAAAAAAACATTTTAAACTCGGTAGTAGTATTAAAATTGTACATAGATGCACACATATAAATAAAATGAACCTAAACGCCTGTATCAGGGTTACTGTAAAGAAACGTTTCTCATAACTTATATTTCTAATCTCCTTTAGGAATCATGGACATCTAAGTGTGTATACATACATACATAAGTCCATGTCTCTGAGTCCCTTAAGGGATAGGCAGAGACTATCTATCACCCACCTGGAACGATCCTAACAAATCTCTCTTGCTGCACTCACACCCACTAATCTTCTTATACGTGCTCTTCTGTTCTTCACTACGTACACCCGCCTCGAGAAGAATGTTTCCAATTTGATCTGTATAAGTTCTACGCGATCTTCCCCGTCCAACTTTAGCTCTATAAATTCCTTCCCTGACTCTCCTTTCATATATCAACTACATGTGCATGTGTATGCATGTAATTAACTAATGAATCAGGTGCGTAATAAAATATAGGTACAATAACTAAAATATAAAATTCTACAATATAATTGTATACAAACAAATTCCTTAGAACAAGTTTTTCTTGTACACATTAAGATATTAATAACATTTAAAATAAGACATTAGAAATTAGGCAACCTCCGTGGCGCGGTCGGTTAATAACTTGAACGCTAATCGTAATGTGCCGGGTTTGATTCCTCGTGAAGGCAGAGTTAAGAATTACGCTTTTCTTTTGCTTTGCAGACTATTCATTTAAAACTGAGGTTGAATATATGCATTTAGCTCTGTATAACAAGTGTATAATTATTAAATAAGTGGACTAGTACCCTTGAAACAAGTCTTAATGAAATTACCAAAGGGCTAGTTGAATTGGTGATTAATTGTAGTAAATATTATAATTATTAAAAAGTCACATGGTGGCTGTCTCTTTGTAAGTAACAATAACCTCCCAGAAAACAACGGTACGTGATAGTCAAATTTTGTTAGTCTTCCTCAAACGAGGCTTTAAACACGAGTCAACTAAGACAACGAATATAAATGCACATGTTAAATGCATTATTCTCAAAGCGAGTTTACGTAGCTTGAAAAACATAAGAGCATGTATGAGAAGGTTAATGGGTGTGAGTGAAGCGAAAGAATTGTCAGGATCATTGTCTCTGCTTATGCCGTTAGGGAAATAGAAGCGTAAGTATGTTTGAATTGGATGTACAATTAGTACTTCTAATATTGAATAAAAATACTTTACTTTACCTTATATAAACGGACCACGCCCCACAATTTATTTTCGGTGATGAAACCAAAACGGGTAATTCTAAACTATAATGTTTGATGTCGTTAGGAGATTAGGGTTTTACAGTGGTAAACCCTAGGTCGTTATCATTCAGCCACACACTCGAATTTACGTGATGCGTTTTTTTAGTGACGTGCAAGGTATTTTGCGTACAGGAAATCTGTCAAAAACACGTACGCACTTTAAACATTGCTTGTCTAACTTCAAATTGTAGTAGAGATCCCGCCACATAAGGTGGCAGTTGGAGGCGTCGCCACAGTCGCGTAATTCAGTGTTACCAGTAAACACGCCAAAACTAGCACTCACTGTGCCATACGGCTCGATACATTATAGGTTTCATTTGTAACGGTCTTTGGTTGCAGAGCTATAAACTCAAATAAAACAAATTAATATATCAAAGTCAAAATATGTTTATTAAACTATTTCAAACATGATTAATAATTAACGGGACTTATCCTTCTTATTATATATTACATATATTATGTGTTCCTTCACTCTGTCCGCAATAGACCGTTTAGTGTGTTCGACGTAGGATTTCCCACAGCTGCAATCAATCTTATACACACCCTTATATCTTATATCATGAGTATAAATCGCGAATCTCTTAAAACTATTATTTCAAACATGGCACTGAGCATTGTCTTTACATATTTTTTACCGAGGTTAGATCAGCGGAGACCCTAGCTTGGAGAAGAACTAACAAGAAACTCCGGAAATCAATTTATTATAATCACCCTTAACAAACATAAAAATTACAAAGAGTGGGCAAAAAACACAACGCTGGTAATACTAAATTTACCTTTCATACAAAATAACACGCAATGGCGGTAACGTCAAATTTAGTTCCAAGTTTGGCTACTGCCACCTTATGTGGCGGGATCTCTATGTTATGTGTAGTAGTATGTTAACATAACCGACTTGCTAAATATTACAGCGCAATGTAATGTTTGGTATACTCTATCTAGTAGAATAGTAAGTATCTGTAAACTAGTGGTTGTTTTTGGGTATTTTATCTTAAGATCTGTACTGCGGTATCACTCCTATATCATTATAATTTGTTATTCTTAACCATAAGTTAAATAGCTACCATGATTTGAAAATAAAAGTTGGGGTTTTTAGGAATTTATTTATTTATTTATTTATTTACACAACCACTCCTACCTATCCTTACAGGTAATCCCTAATGCGATAGATAAGGAAAATATAATAAATTACAAACATTAATTAAAAACTACAAATAATTTTTTTACTTTTTTTTTTTTTATAAGATAAGGGTGCTATTACAAGTACCTATAACCGCCAAGCATGCATGGGTGTCAACGAACCGAAAATGGTTTGTGTCTGGAAAATGGAGATCCGTGATCTCTGCCTACTACTCTGCAATATGTTATGTGGTGTTAAAATGTAGCTAAACTGACCTCGGCTTCTTCGAAACGTTGCCGCTAGTCACATGATATGCAACACCAAGGAGAAAAGCAGCTAGTTATCATTCTATTTAACTCTCAGACTAACATAAAATGTCTAACAATTCAATATTATATTTATAATTGCATTGGATCAGTTAACCCATACCCAAGGCCATTGCAACATGGCCGAAACGTCAGTTAGCAATGGTAATACTTTGTTTATAAATTTCAGTCCCCTTTTCTTTTAAAACCATTCAATACATAATATTAATCAGGGAAAATACAAACAGGAAATCACATCAATACAATGTGTTCATCAATGACATGCAATCAAATCAATTAACAATAATGTGAAATATTCTATTTTAAACTGTTTTGCGACAATGCAATCACAGTTGTGCTGTCACTCCATTGTTCTATCAATCGGTTTGTATATAGTATCGTGAACAACTAGGATGTAAAGAATATGTCTTTCTAACTAAAACAATAATATTGTACGATAGTATTGCACCAAATGAATACCCTTGCTAGGTTGACGTTATTAAGAAACATATATTTGTTATAGATAGACAAAACATATATACCATACGACTAAAAGAAAAGAACAGTTTCTTATTCTGCCTCCACTGGGAATGAAACCCGGGACTTCACGATTAGCATTCTGGTGGTGGATTAACAACTGTCATAGAAAGCGATGAGAAATTAATATACCTCTAATCCTCGACTTTTACGTTATTTTTTGCTACAAAATCGTAATAGTATACTGGGCAATGAGATGATCAAGAAGAGATTATGTCTGCGAGACTCTGTCTACCCCGAAAGAGATAGAAAGACGCGAGCCTGTCCATGAATTTATTCACTACAAAGTAACTGTCCTTGCAAATGCCTCACACCATTGTTTGATCGAATGGCGATTGTAAACAAGTCATGTCGCGTTGTGCGAATTGTAAATTGTCAATTTGTAAACAGACTGTGACTGGACAGGTCGATCTGTTGAACAAACTTTCTGTTTAAGTTGTACTACCTAATAAAAAAACATGAAAAAATATATAAAAAACATTTACGAAATGCGTTGAATACTACGGCGAGGGAAAACATCGTGAGGAAACCTACCTGTTCCCCGAACTGGTAATAGTTAGTGCTTGTAAATGGCGACATGGCTTACCACCTGTCACAATGAGTAAGAACTATCTGGTTAACACGTAGGTTTGAGGTCGCCATAGAATTACTACCTTCGCAATTGCAGCGATGGACACCTAAACCTCGGACTACCCCGCAAGGGTTAATGGTCGTGAATGCGTTTGTCCTTTTTTTGTCTTTAAAAATGATTTATTTACTACAACAAAAACCTATTACTAGGGATGTAGATTGTATAAGAAAAGAGATATTGTATTTTATAAACGGAAGCGTATAACTCAGCTTGTTTTAGTGTATTTGGAGGTAATCACAATGCTGGTATTTTGTCAGTACGACTTTATGGTTAAACCTCTGCCTATTTATACTTTTAAGGGCAAAGGGAATGACGTGAGAAATGCAGTTAATATATCCTTAAAAATAAACTTAAAAAATCAAATAAATTTAATTAAATTATTGACATTTCGTAAAGAAAAACCTGAAGAAACAAATTCAATCATAATCCAGCAGAATGTGATTGCAGCATCACCAGCAATCAATGGAATATTCTAAGCAATGCAAGTTCTATAGAGTATCCGCCACATAAGGTGGCAGTTGGAGGCGTCGCCACAGTCGCGTAATCCAGTGTTGCCAGTAAACACGCCAAAACTAGCACTCACTGTGCAATACGGCTCGATACATTATATTGAGGTTTCATTTGTAACGATCTTTGGTTGCAGAGCTATAAACTCAAATAAAACAAATTAATATACCAAAGTCAAAAGTCAAAATATTTTTATTCAAAATAGGCCCTATCATAATCTCTCTTTGAAAGTTATTTTATGATCTAAGTACAAATTAAAAAAACTATATATTGACAAAAGGAATATATATGAGTGAAGTGGAAGGGCGGTTACGTAGGGGCCGGCCTAATAAGACATATATGTAACAGTCAGATAGACGCTATATTGAAAAAAGGTGACGTTAGGAGTACCTATAACCGCCGAGAGTGTATTAAAGAATGTATGAATGTCAATGAAGCGAAAGTGGTCTGTCAGGATCGGGACAAATGGGGATCCGTGATCTCTGCCTACCCCTCTACAGGGAATCAGGCGTGATGTGTATGTATGTATGTAAAAAAACTATTTCAAACATGGCACTGAGCATTGTCTTTACATATTTTTACCGAGGTTAGTTCACCAACCATTTCGGCTGCTCAAGATGCCACGTCATGAAGACCACGACCGCTCTGATAAGAGCGTAACGATTGAGAAGAAGAAGTTCAGCGGAGACCCTTGGAGAAGAACTAACAAGAAACTCCAGAAATCAATTTATTATAATCACCCTTAACAAACATAAAAATTACAAAGAGTGGGCAAAAAACACAACGCTGGTAATACTAAATTTACCTTTCATACAAAATAACACGCAATGGCGGAAACGTCAAATTTAGTTCCAAGTTTGGCTACTGCCACCTTATGTGGCGGGTACTCTACCAACTAAACATCACTTTTTTTTATAATTTCCAGATACTACTGCTAGTGTCGAGTACACACAGCAGAAGAACGGGAAGTGCACGGCAAGATGTCGAGGAGTTCACTCAGTTCTACACGGGCGATGCTGGTGAAGAAACAGAGGTAAAAAGGATGTTATCATCTCTACATAGTATAAAGCAAAGTCGCTTTCTTTGTCCCTTTGTATGCTTAAATCTTTGAAACTACGCAACGGATCTTGATCGGTTTTTTAATAGATAGAATGATTCAAGGGGAAGGTTTATATGTATAATAACATGCATTAAATAGTGGAGTAGGCTATATATTTTATACCCGTGCGAAGCCGGAGCGGGTCACTAGTTTTTCAACAAACAAAAAAGATAAACGTGTTCACGACCATTAACGGGTAGTTAGAGGTTCAGGTGTCCATCTCCGCAATTGCGAAGGTAGTAATTCTATGGCCACCTCGAACTCACGTGTTGATCAGATATAGTCTGGCTAACGAAAGTAGATACTGAAAAAGCGCGGCAAATTTAAAATATATTAGCATTGCAACCCTAAAATAAAAAGGAAAGTCGGAACAACTCACTTTGATACTTTGACATTTATTTTTATTTTACTAGTGGTTGCTTGCAATTTTGTCCGCGTTATGACGTGATTAAAAGTAGCTTATGTAACTTGTTATCTCTTTATTAATTCCATACCAAACATCACACGCATATGTCACTCCATTGTAGCGTATTAAAGGAACAAAAAGAACAAACAAAAAATAACTTAAACGAATATATACTTACTTAATTAAAATAAAAAAATATCAAGACATTTTTGCCGTACTAACATAACCTAACTATACGCAAGTCAACCATAAAGAAACATCAACAACATGCCAACTTCGGCGTCAGAAATAGGAATACCATACACTAATTCTGATTTTACCAAATTTTTCGGTAAACAGACACAAATTAATTTTCTTTAAAATAAAATTGTTAAGTTTTTCTCTACCTAATTAGTTAAGATATAGTGTACGTAATTACTTAAGCTATTTATTAGACCAACGTAAGGCTTACTGTAGCTCTTGAAATGATCCAACACGTACATACGAAACTTATTTTCGATTAACACAATTTTAGCAGACGTACGAATTTTTATATCTCATTTTACAAAATGTTCAAAATGAGTTTGTTTTAAAAATGCCTTTTTGGAATTAATTGTTCCTAAGTACTTTCTACTTAAAATACCCCAAATTGTAGGGTAAATATCCGATGGTAGGAACACTTTAGTGTTGTCATATAAAAAGTTTGCAAAATTATCCAGTATCTACTTTCGTTAGCCAGACTATAGTAAGTATTCAACGTGACAGGTAGTAAGCAATGTTGCCATTTACATACGCTAACAAGAATGTTTCCTCACTATCTTTTCCCTCACCGTAGTATTCGCTGCATTTCGAAAATGTATTTTTGTTACGAAAATGTATAGAATGCAAACAGCTGCTATATAAATGTTTTGATTTAATTTTTTGAATATACAACATCCCATTTTAGCGTAAATTCCAAAATTTTAAATGTCTACAAAAATGTAAGATGTGTGGAAAGGTACCTTCGGGCCTTGTGCAAATCAATTGTTAAGTATATAAAGAAAGAAAGAAAAATATTTTATTCACTGCATATAAAAAAGGTTGTATATTACACATAACCAAATAAAATGGAAATCTTGATGCAGTGAAAAGGTGCTGCCTCAGTATACGGTAACTGGTCCTCCGGCAGCACCCGGTATAAGTGTCCGTATTTCATCAAGCTAACTAAAAGAGATCTTAGAGACATATTAAGTTTCCTCCATTTTCTTCAAAAGTCTATCTAAAAAGACGTGAATAAAATATTCCAATACAATAAGTAACCAATCATCTATTACATTTTCAGGCTCACACCAACACAAGACATCGTTCAGGAGAGCGAGCGATAGCCTATTCGCCTGAAAACCAAAAAGTCCAAACCCCAAAGAAAAGAAAAATGGCGAATTTAGAAATAGACACTTCCCTCCGGCCGGACAACATAACCTTGAAAATATTGAACACGCCTTTCCTAAGCCGTAGAAGAGGTACTCGTACGTATTAACTTCTGCTCTGTCTTTCTTCTTTTCTCTACATCTTCTCTCATCTTTCGTTTCTAGTGCAGGTGGTAAAGAGACAATCATATTTTGTACCTATGACGAATTTATGTCTTACATCCAATAACCTTTTCATACGTCATCGTCAGTCCGAACCTGATAATGATACTATTGTCATTCACCTCATTCACAACTATTAACCTTCTCAGTCATTTTCTTCTGTTCTTTAAGCTGAGCACAACCGCCTAAATAACAAATAGAAAAAAATACACTATGGAGATATATTTATTAGAAATTCTGAACGTTGGCTAACTTAACATTCAAATCGGAGTTATAAAAATTATAACCTATTAACTTATAACGATATACCCAGATGGTCAAATTCTATACTTACATTATAATAATAAAATCCTTAAAAAAAAGCAAAAATAATATTCCATTGAGTGAATCAGAAAGTACTACTTTGTTTTTCATTAGTATACATAATATACCTACGTACATATTAGTATTCCTAGATAATCCTCATATTCAACTACCCAATTCCAGGTGGTGCCAATCCTTCAGACAGCAGTAGTAGTGTTGTGTTCCCAGGAAAGACCAACTTCCTACCAACGCAAGTGCCAGAGTCCTGTCGAAAGATCGGCATTTGCGAAGAGGCCCCAGACTATCCGGAAGAACGGGTCGCAGCTATCGTCAAAAAGGTACTTGCATCTGATAGGTTAACAAAGAATGAAATAGATCATAGACGATAAAAATTTGATAAAATAATAAGGAAATTTTTTAGAATTCATAATCGTGCCTCCACTTCGCAATGGGAAAGTAGACTTTATTAAACTGACTTGAAGGATGATTAATGTAAAATATTCATATTATGAAATGAGAAGAAGAAACAAAAGAGAAGAGCTTTGGTATAGCTCCGTCATTGGGGCTTGACTCTATACCAAAAGATACAAATTTTAAAACCACAGCATCCAGAGCACCTATGAAATTGAAGATATTTTATTTTCTATGTACATTATAACTAATTTGGGCGTTTTATTTTGCAGCTGGACACATCTAAATACAAAGTGGATGAGTTAGAGGCGGTCAACATAGCCTCCCGTCTCGGAGCGCCAGAGGAGAACGAGCTATGCAACTTCATGGAAAGAGTAAGTTAATAACTGAGCTTAATAATGTCATTACATATATTCATGGTTCTATCTCCCTAAAGGGAAAGGCAGAAGCTATTGATCGTAAACATGAACGAATCTGACAAATCTTTCTTGATTCACTCACACCCTTTAATCTTCTCCACACACTTTAGCCTTTTCATACCTGTTCTTCTGTTCTAATGATGTCAAAACTGTAAGAATGACGAAAACTCACAACAGGCTATTTTTCTTATATAATCTGCTGTACGTAAATGGTAAACGTTAAAATATTTTTTCTTCTTTCAGATAGTAATGCCGAAACAAGCAAAGGATAAAGATAACAACTGGTACTACATCATCAACCAACCGCAGCCACTGCAAGGGTTCAGGGTAGAAATATGCAGGTAACAAGCTCGACGGATTACTTTTATCCTCTTATTGATAAAATGGTAATCTTAAGTATAAATCATCATAATATTTAATGTAAAATTTGTTCAACAACATATTATAATCATAAAAAACAAATTAAAACAGTTTTTTTAGAAAAAGTCAGTAACCTTCATTCACTGTTTCAACAAAAAAATCTGTGGGGTCTATCTAAATTCACCAAAGAGTCCATGTCAGTGTAGTTTTTATTTTTCAGCGAAGACGGCGGTAAATGCAACAAAGTGGCCTATTTCTACGAGGGATACCAGGCGCATTGCAAGCAGAAG
The DNA here is from genome assembly GCA_030578115.1 of Leucoptera coffeella. Lineage (NCBI taxonomy): Eukaryota > Metazoa > Arthropoda > Insecta > Lepidoptera > Lyonetiidae > Leucoptera > Leucoptera coffeella. The sequence continues at coordinate 45,567 of JAMBLF010000451.1, read as the reverse complement.
TACACCCTGCGACGCATGGCAGCCCTGGACGAGAAGGGAGACATGATCGAGAAGTCCTTCAAGCTGCCCAGCTGCTGTTCTTGTGTAGTGAAACAAAAAGACTGAGAGAAAATACTTACCATGTATGAAAGGAAATTAAAAATTTGCTATCGAGGGAAAACTCTTTATTCAAATTTGTATTTTTGTCCAATTGTGTTGGGTTTTAGATAAGTTTATGGAAATATCCTAATAGTTTAATATTTACTACTATTCTCAGGGTTTATAATTATCGTAAAATATATTTCACAGAGTGAATATTATTGATATGGCTACAGCCGTATCGAATCGATTTGCTTCGGTTAAATCGAACATGAAGTAGAACTAATGATTTCACATATTACTTACGTTAACAATGCGATATGTACCTACATTGAAATTGTATTAACATAATTATTTAAATTATTACTGATTATATTTATCTAAATATTCTATTCTACTATTTCTCACTATCTTTTGCTTAAATTATTTGTTGATATTTGAATATCTCTAATTATATTCTACGAATTTTATTATTATTTTTTAGTTGTACTAATTATACTATTGCTGTCATCCAGATCATAAACTCCTGCACGTGGAGTGGCGCAGATGGGGCGGCAGTGGGTCGACGGCCACTGACCTTGGGTCGGACGATGGACCCTGAGAGGCAGGTCGAAAATCAGGAGCCGCCACCCAGCCTGCTGAAACCTCCTACGTAAGTGTTTCATACAATAAAATTACGTTTGTGAAATGCACCGAATACCACGGTGAGGGGAAACATCGTGAAGAGACCTACTTGTTTCCCTAACAGTTATTGGTTAGTGTTTGTAAATGGCGTCATGGCTTACCATCTGTCACATGGAGTACTGACTATCTGGTCAACGCGTGTGTTCGGGGTGGCCATATATTTACTACCACACTAAAAGATAGAAACGAAGATAGAAACTTTCGTAGGTGGGGAAGGAATGGGAAGGTTTAAATTTCGTGAACGCCTTTGTCTTTTGATATACACTTGACATCATATAAACAAATTCTCCGTGGCGTAAACGCTCAAACACCGGACCAGAACGAACCAGAACGGTAATCGAGACATCTCGGGTTCGGCAACACAACTCAGATTTGAAGACAAACATACAAGTACTTCATGTCTTTCATTTACGTGTAAGCGCCTGTAATAGCGGTGCAATGTATAATTAAATAAATAAATATTCTTGTTATTTCATTAATGTCATGTTTTACCCTTTAGCCGATCCAAGGTTTTCGAGGTCGACCAATCCCCGGTAGATGGCGTGCCGCAGGGGGACTGCCGACGTTTCCGTCACTCCTCGGAGCTCGTTACACCCCCAAGTTCCTCTCAAGAATAATCCAGGAATACCATTTATTTTCATAAAATTAACGATATTTTTCTACATAATTAACAAACGAATTTTGATTTGGCTTCTAATATTGTTGCTGTAATAAGAAACTTCATGAAATTTCACTTAATCGTAAAAATTTCTTTAATTTTGTTATCTCTGACAGCATAAGCAATAAGCTTGTATATTGATATATTTTACAAATTTAATATTAAGTAGTGATGTTAGAAGTACCTATAACCGCCGAATGAGTATGAGTGTCAATGAATCGAAATTGTTTTGTATGGATCTGGACAGATGCGAGATCCGCGATCTCTACCTACAGGGAATCGGGCGTGATGTGTATGTTTGTATATCATTTTAAGTTTTACTTTCATTAGTATTTGTCACTAATTGTCAATCTCCTTAAGACGGGTGTATGTAGCGTGAAGAACGTATGTTAAGGTTAAAGTGTGTGAGTGAAAAAACGAGATACCTATTTGTTAAGATCGTTCAAAGAGCGATTGATATAGCCTATCCCGTTAAGGATGTAGATGAGTGTATATATCTATGTTATGACGTCTGTTTTTATATAGTTAGTAGGATATTAAATTTAGATATATTAAAATTAGGATAATTAATTTTTATCTAACATGTATACTTAGTAAATGAAATCAGTAAATGATTAAGCTTGATTCAAATCAGTGTCATCAGCCCCTAACCAGATGGTTTTTTATTAATTGTAGGCCATATTAACTAATACATTGTGTTTTTTATTGTTAGTTAGTTATAAAAAAATTGTATATTATATTGTATGAAAAGAGCAATACACGTAATTTTAATCATTAAAGTATTTTTATTCCATTCATTTCACAAAATTAATCATACCTAAACATACGCTTCACGACTTATGTATACACAGTCCCTTTTTTATTATGGCGAAGTAGTAAGAGGATCTTAGAAATTTTGGAGGCATCTTCGGTATGAGCAACTCAAACTCCGCGTTTTACTAGATAGTAAGCAGGCAACGTATGTACGGTAGTGAACGGTATCGCCGTATATACGCACTGACCATTACATTACATTCCGAGGGATAGGCAGATGCCTCACGATGTATTCCCTCACCGTTAGCAACTGTATGTACGTAAATGAAATCACATTTTTATATTTCATTCATTGATAGGTACATGTTAAAGCCGGGATTTGAACCTAGGACATCTAATAAGAAGTCAGAAGTGTTATCTATGGCTACAGCCGTTTCACATACTCATTATACCTTCTTTGTTGTTCCCTCGAACACGAAGATCGTGACAGCAGCGATCTCCATAGGATAAATTTAGATGCACATGAGAAAAGCCAATCCTATACACAACATATACTTAGTATAGATATAAATTAAAACAACATTTACTAGAGCAGCCTGCAAAATATACAACAGCACTGCTTACAATTATTACAAAATAAATGCATATAAATTATGAAGTTCACCAGTTTGACTTGACAGTCAAATATTGGCAAAATTGTCGCAAAGTTTAAAAACGTAACTTTTTAACTAGAGTACCCGCCACATAAGGTGGCAGTAGCCAAACTTGGAACTAAATTTGACGTTTCCGCCATTGCGTGTTATTTTGTATGAAAGGTAAATTTAGTATTACCAGCGTTGTGTTTTTTGCCCACTCTTTGTAATTTTTATGTTTGTTAAGGGTGATTATAATAAATTGATTTCTGGAGTTTCTTGTTAGTTCTTCTCCAAGGGTCTCCGCTGAACTTCTTCTTTTCAATCGTTACGCTCTTATCAGAGCGGTCGTGGTCTTCATGACGTGGCATCTTGAGCAGCCGAAATGGTTGGTGAACTAACCTCGGTAAAAATATGTAAAGACAATGCTCAGTGCCATGTTTGAAATAGTTTTTTTACATACATACATACACATCACGCCTGATTCCCTGTAGAGGGGTAGGCAGAGATCACGGATCCCCATTTGTCCCGATCCTGACAGACCACTTTCGCTTCATTGACATTCATACATTCTCTAATACACTCTCGGCGGTTATAGGTACTCCTAACGTCACCTTTTTTCAATATAGCGTCTATCTGACTGTTACATATATGTCTTATTAGGACGGCCCCTACGTAACCGCCCTTCCACTTCACTCATATATATTCCTTTTGTCAATATATAGTTTTTTTAATTTGTACTTAGATCATAAAATAACTTTCAAAGAGAGCTTATGATAGGGCCTATTTTGAATAAAAATATTTTGACTTTTGACTTTGGTATATTAATTTGTTTTATTTGAGTTTATAGCTCTGCAACCAAAGATCGTTACAAATGAAACCTCAATATAATGTATCGGGCCGTATGGCACAGTGAGTGCTAGTTTTGGCGTGTTTACTGGCAACACTGGATTACGCGACTGTGGCGACGCCTCCAACTGCCACCTTATGTGGCGGGTACTCTAATAGTAGAATTGAAGTAAATAAATATTTTCAAATATAATATGAATTCAATCCAGGAATAAAATGTATTAAAGAAGCAATGTTGAGAAATTATTTTGGGATCCGAAGAAATTCATTAATTGCTTTGTGTTTAACAATCATTCGACCAACCGGTACTATAGCTCCTGGGAATATGTCTTCTGGTATTTCTGAAGCCGGTAAGTCTTTTATCCACACTGCCATCCCTTGTAATTACTGAAATTACCTGAAACTTTACTTTACTCCTTATTAAAACTATCAACCATAAAGAGAGAGAGAGAGTGTTCCAAGGAACTACGCAAATAATTGAATCCCAAACATATTTTATTACAGTTGTAGTTGCACTGACAAAAATAAAGAAAGCTTATGATACATCTTTCATAATGATTTGCTTGTCTTGTTCAGGAGTCCCAAGTCCATTATTTTTTTTTATAAAATCATAGTTTATCACACTTAAGTAATGGTGTGAAGTTGTTTGTGGAGTTTGTGGAATGGTATAATATGACACTTTGCTAAAATACATCAGTGGTCTTGGGCCCCCGGTGCCACATTGATCATCACATAATCTCTGCAATTCATGTGTGTTTCCTTTCTTCTTTGTTTACCTTACAATTGCCAATCTTTATTCTGTAAAAGTATTTCTTCTTTTAACATACATCACAAGCAACCTAGGTAGGGATCCATTATTAAAAAGCAAAACTTAACACAGACCCCTTTACCTCTTTTACAGACAAATACTCTGTGGCATACGTAACAGTGCCAAGTGTAGATGTTGGCAAGACCATAGGGCATGGGTTGGTGAAGAACAAACTGGCTGCTTGCGTGAACATTGTGCCTCAAGTCACCTCCATCTATGAGTGGAAAGGAGAAATCAATGAAGATAATGAGGTAAATGCTAAGCTAAACATTAAAGCTGATGATTTGGCCAAAAGTACTAGTAGATTGACAGGTGTATTTGTAAGTGAAGTCGGAATATGGTTTTGTAGGGGTCGGCCAAATAAGACTTTGGAATAAGATAAACTATGTCAGTCTAATAGACGACATATTGAAAAAGGGTATCAGTAAATGAGACATGTAATCAGTAAAAGTTAATAAAAGTAAGTAAAAGTAATGTTTCATTTCCACCAAGATGAGATGCAAAAAAAGTATACCCGTGCATTCACATCCCTTAATCTCTTTCAGAGGGACACAATCTTAAAGATAATCTCCTAGGTCACCTTTGAGTTTTGCACAGTGTTGCAAGTGCACAGGTTGATTAACAAAAATGCAAAAGATATGTTCGAATTAGGCAAAATAGAGATCCATCCAAAGACTGCCAATACCTCGGAAGAGTAACTTAATCAATTAGTCTTAACAGTCAGAATCTTAAGGGATCTAAATAAGGAAATGCCATTTATTTCTGAACTTTTCGGGACAGTTATGTTATTTCAAATTTTATACGCCATATGTATAATATGCCAGTTTAACTGTGCCAAATCTATCTCCAATCTATGTCCATAATAAGGATAATTATATACAAGAGTATTGACCAATAAGACCTATGACAGTCAGATAGATGTTATATTGAAAAAGAGTGATGTTAGAAGTACCTATAATCGCGGAAAGTATGAGAAGGTGTATGAGTGTGAAGTGAAAGTGGTTTGTTAGGATCTGGACAAATGGGGATCCGGGATCTCTGCCGACCCCTCTACAGGGAATCAGATGTGATGTGTATGTATGTATAATAAAAAATAACCATTCAATTTACAATATGCATTGTTATTGTTTCAGGCACTTCTAATGATCAAAACCAGAACTTCGTTAGTTGACAAACTGACAGAGTTTGTTCGAAGCAACCATCCGTACGAAGTATGCGAAGTCATATCGTTGCCCATCAAAAACGGGAATCCGCCATATTTGAAATGGATTGGGGATACTGTGCCAGAAAATGCATGAATATTAATTAGTTAAGTTACTTGTAATGTGAATAGTGAATAAAATATATTATGTTTATATTAAGTTCTTGATTTTATATTTACATTCACGTTTTTTGGTGCCTTTTGGGGTGGACAGAACCTCGATAATATCTCCTTGGTTACTTTGTAGCATAAATACGAACAAAGACAAACGGGTTCACGACCATTAACCCTTTGAGGTAATCAGAGGTTCAGGTTCCAGTCCAAAAATAAGAAGGTAGTCATTCTATGGCCAGCTTGAACCCATATGTTGACCAGATAGTCAGTTCTCAATGTAACAGGTGGTAAGTCATGTCAGGATGGTCAACACGTGGGTTCGAGGTAGCCCTAGAATGAGTACCTCTGGAAACTATCCTAGGATAACTACCTCCGTAATTACGGCGGTATGTAAACCTAACCTTCGACTACCGCGCAAGGGTTACAAGTTCTGAAACCTCATTTTTGTTTGACTTGCGGCGACAAGGTTTATCACCTGTCACGTTCGGTACTGATTATCAGATAAAAAGTGACCAAAGGCCACAATGACTAGTTCATGGCTTACATCCAACCACTGAGTACCCCGAAAGGGTTAATCGTCGTGAATGTTTATGTTACCTAAACGAGCTTTAATTCCAATAAGTTTTTAAAAATGTATCTTTTCTATCAATATGACCTGACATACATACACACCAATCCTTTTCGTAAGTTTTATAACCACCATAAGTAATTTTAGAACAACAACAAATAATACTAAAACTGCCATGGTTCCCTTTCTTATCCGAACCAGACTATCCATTGAGTTTTCTATCTATCTCTGTAGAACAATTTAGGGAAAGAGAGGGTAAGATGCAATCGTAGTACATTATCGCATTTAGTTCCCGAAAACTTCTCACCGCGACGCCTACGTGCTACGGTTTGACCTACTTATGCTCTTACTCCGACCCAAGTTGACTACGGATCGTGTCATTACATAATTGCCAAATTACTTAATAAAGATATACTCGTAATGTAAGAGTAAGGTTTAGTTCTATGTTTCGTAAGAGGGTATATAAAAAGGAATAAAGATTAGATGTCTAAATAGCAATGGGTGTGTGAGACAAAGGGTGCTATAAGCGGCGAGTGGGTAGCGCGCGCAGGAGCCGCAGCGGCCGGGCGGAGCGGCGGCGGTCGGTGAGCGCGCGGATCGATCGGCCGCGTCAGTCGCGCTCGAGACGCGGTGGGGCGCGCTCGCGGGTCGTGCATGGCGCGCGTGACTGGATGCGCGGCGGCAGCGGGGCATGGCCGCGACGGAGGAAGGGGCCTCGACCCTCCCGCCGCCTGATGATGAGTGCCTCAGCGAACGCAAGTGGTGGTGCTTCCTGCTCTCGTCGGTGGTCACGTTCGCCGCGGGGCTCACCATTGTGGCGACATGGCGCGTCTGTGCGTGGATCTGCTGCCGCAAGGAGCCGGAGCTGGCGCCCAACGACCCCAAGCAGAAGGAGCAGAAGGCCGCGCGCCAGGGCAAGCAGGAGTTCGAGGGCACCTTCATGACCGAGGCCAAGGACTGGGCCGGCGAGCTCATCTCCGGACAGACCACCACCGGCCGCATCCTAGTGAGTAACCACCCACATACACCTCCGCCACTCTTACACCGCTCCCACTACTAGGTTCACCAACAAGGGACAACAACGCAACACACTCACATAGGTGTAGTCATTATGATTGATGAGTGATTAGCCGTGACGTCACGTCTCCCAAGTTGTCTATCGTGTAATGAACCCTTGATTCAGAGCTATGGTGCTTTGGCATATACTTTGCTAAACCGTGCCCCGTAACCGTTCGCTTGGCCTCACAAAGAGGGAAAGACAAAAGAGGTCGCTCCAGACCTTTTTTATGAATAGCCCCATCCTTTATGCAGGATGTATGTTCTGTTCGTATTCACATGAGTTTTCCTCCTTTGCTTTCAGCTACTTTCGGAATTAGCTATACACACTAGCTTACTCTAGACATAGCACAGACATGATCAATACACTCTATAATCGTGAATTCCAAGCACCTGTGTGTAGTTTCTATTTAGGAATATGTACTTATAGTTTCTATAATAAAGATGTTCAACATGTTGTTATGATACTATAAACTTACACTATTAAGTACTATAATAATTTTCATGACTAAGTAACTTTATTTATAAGTATCATTAACTTAAATTAATAATAATTTTCACAACTGTACGAGTATAGCGTAATATTTGGTATTGAGAAAGCAGATTAATCTTTTATTAAATAAAATAGATTCTTGAATCATAACCACGAAGTTAAATAATCATCCTAAGTATTCATCATATAGTTTGACATTGATCTTAAACTTAGCCATTACGAATATAGAAAACAATTAATTCAATAACCGTATTTTTAGTTAAAGAAAGACGATCGTCAGTGTATCATATATAAACTATTTACATCATATCATAACTGTTTTGCGTAGGACCAAAACTAAAGCGAGCTAATCATTCCGTAAAAGGCGACTAATGGCCGTGGGCTGTTCATTCTAAAGCTTTGTGAATCAATAGCCCATATATTCTAAAAATAATACTTGCTAAATGAATGCTAAGTGAATATAGCTTGTTTTGAAAAATTAACTCCTTCCATATTTTTAACTCCTTCCATAGTTTGACTTGTTTTATAAGACAAACGCGTTAACGACTAATAACCCTTGCGGGGTAGTCAGAGATTCAGGTGTCAGCAATCACAAAGGTAGTAATTCTATGATCTGAGGTCAGTACTCAATGTGACAGGTGGTAAGCCGTGTCGACATTATTACTCTTACCTGGTCGGGGAACAGCTAGGTTTCCTCACAATGTTTTCCCTCACCGCAGTATTCGGTGCATTTAGCAAATGTATTTTAATAAATTGTGAAAGTTGTTTACAATTAGGAAAACGTATACAATCAATTTATGTATCTTCTAGATATAATAATTACGCAATAAAAGTAATGTTATCATAGTTTTCCTGGCTCATATTACATACAACATTAGCAATCCACATATTTGTCTACCTATAACCGTTTCAAATATGTCGTGCATATATATTTACGACCATTAATCCCTTTTGAAGTGGACAGAACCTGGGAGACACGATAATATCTCCTAGGTCACTTTTTAGCATTGATATTGGATTTACAGTCACTGAGAAGCATGTTAGGAGTGACATTGAATGATAGAATTAAAAATAGTATGATAAGGGAAGGTTGCGGTTTGAAAGAAGATGTAGTGACTAAGATTGAAAAGGGCATGCTTCGAAGGTTCCGACATGTTATGCGGATGAATGACAGTAGTTCGACAAAAGGGATATATGTGGGTGAAGTGGAAGGACGGTTACGTGGGGGCCGGCCCAATAAAATATATGATAGTCAGATAAACGCCATAGTGAAAAAGGGTGACGTTAGAAGTACCTATAACGTGTGTATGTACGTTGGAGTTGTGATCTCATATGAAGCATTAGTGACAGGTTGTAATCCCTTATACCCATAAATTTCATTGTTCCTTAGTCACCTTCTACGACATGCTGAGAAGAACAACAGCTAGTTAGTATCCTTTTGACGTCCCGGCTAGCTCGCGACTGTAATATATGCATAGTATTCACAATGAAATGACAAACACGTTGTCCATATAACACGATTCCAATTTCCCCTAACCTGGAATATCACTTTACCAACATCCATTTAGACTACCTCCGTGGCGCGATCGGTTAGACACCTGAATGCTAATCGTGGGGTCCCGGGTTCGATTCCCAGTGGAGGCAGAGTTAAGAACTACGCTTTTCTACTGCTTTCCAGTCTCGTTGTTGATTATATATGCTATATATGTATTTATCTATATATATATATATATATATATATATATATATATATATACAGGGTGGCGCATTCAAAACGGTCAGTATGGGAAAGTCTGAAACTATAAGAGAAACAAAGATTTGTTCTTAGGAACCATGTCACCGATTTTGATAAAAAGATAAACTGCATTTATACTTTCTTTGAAAAAACAACTGTATCCAGTACGGGAATCGAACCCGGTTGCTTTGAAAAAATAAATTCGTCCTTTTTACTTTTTCTTTTTAAATATCGATTGTGTAGGTCTTAAGCTGTAAATGTCTCTATAAAACATGGTGTCGAAAATGAATAAAATGCATTGTTTTGGCATACTTAAGTTTATCATAGTAGGTTTTCTATGTGACCACCGTTGTTTTCAATACAATATTCAACACGTTTAGGTAACGATCTTAGTATTGAATTTTGTATTTTCATGTGGTAAATTTGCGTTACAATTGACTTTATTGCTACTTTTAGGTCTTCAATGGTGTCATAGCTTGTTTTGTAAAGTCATCCTTAACGTAATCTACAAGAAATTTTCTAATTTGGTTTAACACGTCACTTTAAGTGGACTTTTCAATAAATTGTTAGTTTTTGATTACTGTAGATAACAGAACCTCCTTAAAGGATTAATGCAATGCTAATGCCACATGATATGGTGTATGTAACAAGTATGGAAGTATAACTACAAACAGCCATAGAGACAATTTTACATGTCTGTTGAATATTGTTACGCTGTATGTAAACTATTATGATAAACTAAAGTATGCCAAAATAATGCATTTTATTCATTTTTGACACCATGTTTCATAGAGACATTTACAGCTTAAGACCTACACAATCGATATTTCAAAAGAAAAAGTGAAAGGGGCCAATTTATTTTTTCAAAGCAACCGGGTTCGATTCCCGTACTGGATACAGTTGTTTTTTCAAAGAAAGTATGAATACAGTTTATCTTTTTATCAAAATCGGTGACATGGTTCCTAAGAACAAATCTTCGTATCTCTTATAGTTTCAGACTTTCCCATACTGACCGTTTTGAATGCGCCACCCTGTATAGTATGTATACATTTCTTAAATATACGTTGACTTAACACAACCCTTAACACAAGTCTTAAATGTACTTACCGAGGGACTAGTTCAATTGGTGTAGTAATGTCCAAATATATTATTATTATTTAACTTTACATACACAGTATATAGTTATAGTAACTTCGTTTCATACCCCAAAGCAGATTTCAGTGTCTGACGTTGAATGTGTATGAAGAGGTATATGTATGTCAATGAAGCGAAAGTGGTTTGCTGTATCATGATCTCTGCCTACACTATAGCGAAAAGTATGCTTGAACCCTTTGTTGGTATTTCTCAGAGCTTGTAAATTAAACAATTTAGCATTATTAGCGAATAAACTTCATGAGTGTGAGCCATAAAAATAATTGTATGACGGCAACATTGCCAAGAATTTCAGTAGGATTAATATCTCAATGAAAACGGATTTTCAAATCATTTTACGGCATTTATTGAGTATATTTATGTATTTAATTAATATAATTAACGTGCTTTAATCCTTTTTGGAGGTGGTCAGAATCTTAGAGACTATATTATCTCCTACGTCACTTTTTAGCATGAATATTGGAGTTGCGTTGTATAGAAAATTGATGACAGGTGAAAATCATTTACCCCAGTCCTTTTGTCGCTTTCCACGACATACCGGGAAGAACGGCAGATAGTTAGCATTAATTTTACGTCATAGAACAGGACATACATATAATATGATTAATAACTAACGGGACTTATCGCGTAAGTTTTTATGTAATAAGTGAAAACGTAGCCGAAACGTCGGGTTAATAAAGGTAATTTTATTATATAAAAACTTACGCGATAAGTCCCGTTAGTTATTAATCATGAGTATAAATCGCAAATCTCTTAAAGCTATACATATAATATGTTTCACAATATGTCTAATTATACATACATATAGCCACGTTTCTTAATCCTTTTCAAAGTAGACAGCACATTAGAGACAAATTATGTCCTTGGCATAAACCTGGAATAGTTATTAAAACGTTAATCGTAAGGTCTAGGGTTCAATTCTCGGTGGAAGCAGAGTTTAGAACTACGTTTTTCTTCTGCTATCCAGCCTGGTATGATTATATATGCTCTATATTGATTTATCGATATATAACAAGTATATATTTCTGAAACATACATTGACTAGTACCCTTAACACAAGACTTAAATGAACTTACCAAGGGGCTAGTCATTAATGCAATAGTATCCTAAATACTATTGTTATGTAACAAAAATATTGGAACATGCAGATGATTACATCATTTTCAAGTCCCATATTAGCACATTGACTGTGTAATAAGGTCATGATCATTCGCTAGTCTGAAGAAGCCTTAACAGTGTTTCACAGAACGTCTAAGAAGCCATATAACCTGACAATCTGTTCTGATTTCAAATAATAATATATTCTAAACTATTTATACTAATACCAAGAAATATTCTTCTAAAGGGTGTACGTAGTGTGAAGAACAGAAGAGTATGTATGAGAAGGTTAATGGATGTGAGTGAAGCAAGAGAGATTTGTCAGGATCGTTCCAGGTGGCAATTGATACTCTATTTGTAAAGTAACCTTTCTTTGTGTAAAAATGAGTATGCAGTATGAATGTAATAAAAACGCATTCACGAACATATTCACCTTTGCGAAGTAGTTAAAGGTTTCCATCTCCTCAATTGCGAAGGTAGTAATTTAATGGACACCCGAACCCACGTGCTGACCAGATAGTCAATACTGAATGTGACAGGTGGTAAGCCATGTCGCCATTTACAAGTTCTATTACCTGTTCGGAGAACAGGCACGTTTCCTCACGATGTTTTCCCACACCGTAGTATTCGATGCATTTAGTAAATGTAATTTTATTAAGAAAATGTACATAGAAATTCATTAAACTTCATTTCGTACATGCTCAAGCGGGATTTGAATCCTGTACCCACTGATACAATGTCAAGCTCCAAACAACTGAGCTACGTTGAATTAGTATGTAATATACATGTGTATATTACACATGTATGTCATATGACTTGTTTACACTAAACACTTATCTTCACCTCAGTTTCCTACGTAGGCAGCGTATAATAAAAGTGAAATAAAACAACAAAATATAATATTATTAATGGCTCCATCTCAATGCTCTGCCAAACCAAACATGATGTAATGCATGACGATTCATTTGAATGATTCAATCTGGGTGCGTCATAGTGTGTGCTCACGACTATCTCTTTTCGGGGTAGGCAAAAGCATGAGTTGCTTAAGTTAAGTTGCTTATGTAATACAAAGCTCTTAGTTACTTAAAAGCTTTGGTATAGTAAAGGTGTCTAAAAAGAATTTCATGAAGGTTCACAAAATGGTCAATCATATACATTAATTTCCTTTAAACCGTTTCGCAGTGAATGGAACCCTGGAAATTCGATTATATATCCTTGATCACTGATAAAAATAAATAACGATAAATATCGGGGTTGTAAACTTGTAAAATTATATAGAAAATTGGTGACTGGTTACTAGCCCATTACGCATACGATTCCTTTCACCCTAGTCCCTTAGTCGCGTCCCCGACATACCAGGAAGAACGGCAGCTAATTACCACTCTTTTAACTACATTGTTTCCATTTTCACCACCCTAAAAAGAATACACAATTCAATATATAGGACTTAAATAGCTTTTACATTTGTATGAACGTGTATATTAAGCCTTAAATAAACGTATATTTCACAACTCCACTAGTAAAAAGCTCGCATGCATACGTTTCAGCACTTAACGGGTTAAGGCTCTTAGGAATTCTTCAACTGCTACTAATGAAGGACTGGCTGCTTAGTAACTTTCTTAGCTTTGACTTGCCACACGCGATGTACGACTTTAATTCTTTATAAGGGAGATAGAAGCTTGAGAGATAATGTTTAGTAAGTTTTTTACCAAAGGAAGCTCGTTATAGTAAAAAAAAGTTTTTTGGTTAGATTATGATGTAATGTTATGTATTAGCAGCTTTTATATACGACCTTTGATTTTTTTATACTGATATATTATTACATATTTAATGACGTCCTCTAATCCCTTTCGGGGTGGACAGAATCTTTGAGACAATATCTCCAAGGTCACTTTTAAGCTTGAACATTGGGGTTATGATGTCATATATTTTAATATGCTTTCTAATATGTAAACATACATTCGACAAAATAACTCGAAACTAGTTTTATAAAAAGTGACATAGCAACATTCCACTTGATAATCATTCAAATACTAGTCACGACCATTTCATTTATTTTTATATTTAAGGAGTTTCTCAAATTAGTATTTTGCGTACTCCTTACAAAAACTATTAAGCCTGATGATTGGTACATCGCCTAACATAACAGTTATTGCACTAACACACATTGAATATTTTATATTATAATAAAGCTACAAACTTTGTACTTACTATTAAAAGCGGGTCGTTTATGAATTAACATTGATAAATAAATAATGAAAATACATTTACGAAATGTTCAAATACTGCGGTGAGGGAAAACATCGTGAGGAAAACTTCCTGTTCCCCAAACAGGTAATAGTCAGTGCTCGTAAATAGCGACATGGCTTACCACCTGTCACATTGAGTACTGACTATCTGATCAACATAACATTCGATGAAGGTAGAATTACTACCCTCGCAATTGCGGAGATGGACACCTGAACTTTTGACTACCCCGCAATGGTCGTAAACGCGTTTGTCTTCGTTTTGAACAAGATTGAACGGATAGGGATGTGATGTGTATGTATGTACACAATTAGTAGTTCCAATTTCGCCCACCAGGTCAGAAAAGTACACTGTACTGTACTTATAATTTATATTAATAAAAGTACCCTACTAAAACTAAAATTATGAAGAATGTACCGCGAATACCAGCAAAACAACAGTAACAAAACCAGCCTTACTTGACCCGTGCCACTGTTTATATTGTAACAAAGCATTAAAAAATTAAACTGGTCGGTTGTTGGTTTAGTAAACCACTGGAGGATTGTTAGGGCTAGACTTCACGCTAAAGCCTTTTTCTAGGTCATTCTAGATTGAATTATTACGTATTTCTATGGAAAAGGCTTGATCGTGAACAGATACATATAATATTCACGTCCTTTAAACCGTTTCGGGGTGGACAGTACCTTGGAGACATCTCCTAGGTCGTTTTGATAATGAATAACGGGGTCGTGGTGTCATTTGAAACGTTAAAACATGTTGCTAGCCTATTGCCCAATAAATTCCATTTACCCCTAGTCTCTTAGTCGCTTAATTCAAAATACTGGGAAGCACGGCAGCTACTGTTCGTTCTTTTGACAATCCAGATTAGTATGGAACACTCCGCAAACGCATGAATATAAAACATATACTTTATACATGGTGAGCCAACCTGATTCCTGTAAAAATGTAATAGTCAGTACCTGTTTACGGCGAGATGGTTCATTATCTGTCACGTTGGATATTAATTATCAAGTAAAATTGGGTTTCGAGTGATGTTCTGTTGTTGGCACTCTAACTACCCCGAAAGACTTAATCTGGTACCCAATGTTGACCACTGTTTCATATGAAAACACAACCCTATTCATACTAAAATATGTTTTAGGAGAAATCATGTTTCCGATGTTCTTGTTCACCCCGAAAGGGACTAAAGCAATGTGTATGTAGCGTGGATAAGCTATATCGAACGAAGGGTGCAGAGCTCGCATTGAATGGATGTGATCGAAGTAGGTCGGCGTACTGCGGTGGTTTAACTTTTATACTGATTCTTTGACACGGATTTACCTTTGTGTTATAAACATATGTTGGAGTTATTATTTAATTCAATTATATAAATAATTGAATTATAAATTGAATGTAGCTTTTGTCAAAAAGGTTGTTGTCATTCTAATCAATGTATTTAAAAAGATACCCTTGTTAAGGTATGTGTACATATATGTATGTATAAGTTGTTTATTGATACCTTTTGATGTTATTATAGTGCATTCGAAAGTAATGAAATGAAATAAATTAAAAGGATATTAAGTTGTAAGTTTCATATAATATGAATTCTTAAATTACCTATATATTTTCTTTCATATAATATGCTAATTGTGGTGACATTTTCTTTACTATTGTAATTCTATTCAATCTTATGAACATTTTATACGTGTCGGTGTGTTTAAGTATGTCTGTCTATTTATAGTAAATAAATCAGCGTAATAATGACACAGTCATGAATTATTCATCTCAATAATAGTGAATAATTTAATCACCTAAGAAGCTTACAACTTCATGAATAAAAACATGAGATTTTAATAATCTATTGAGACAAAAACAAATGCATCACGACTGTACCTTGCGGGACATTAAACGTACATTATTATTATTAAGTACATGGAATAACTAAGATATACGAAATATGTATGTGCGTAATTAATATTGACTTTTCCTTCTTACTTTTTGGTTAGAGAAAAAATCTAGAAGCATTTTAAATTTAGTATAACTTAGGAGTTTTATAAATAATAACAAGTTGTTTAGCATATAGATCATAAGATTCAATTTACATACAAAAAAGAAACGAATTTATCATTTTGCTTTTAAAGACATTTTTGTATTACATATTGTATTTTTATTAATGAAATGCATGAATGAATTAGAATAGCGATTCTTCTTTTAAACAAGATTCGAAAAGGTCATTCAAGAATATATTGGTTTTTTTTGTAATTATCTATTTTAGCTATGTTTATTAACAATTATAACTGCACCGGTATTTCATGTAAATATCACTTGATTTCCTTGCTCTATGCAAATGCAACGAGTTTATTTAAATTAATAATAACACGACTTAGACAGAATGCAGTATTTTTATAATTCAAGGCTATTTTTCAATAATAAAATAAATAAATGTGAAGTTTAATGGATGTGAGTAAAGCAAGAGTGATTGGTCAGAATCGTTCGAAGTGGTCATCGATAGTCTGCCTATCCCGTTTGGGTAAGCAGATGCAGGAATATATGTATGTATGTAAAATACAATAGAAACAATCATACTATAAGATATTCAGACCTTATATTTTTATTAAAACTGCAACCTGTCAAGGCACATGGCAACCATTCCTATTCTGCCAAAAATACGAAAGAGGTCACAGTAGACACCTGCCCCAAAAGCCCAACGCCAGACAACCTAAAATAAAGTCTATTTATATGATCATACGGTTGAAAATCCCAACTGCATTCGGTACAATCTAGAACCAGTGTCATTTGAACTGCACATGCTAAGGTTTTCAATCAACAGCGAGGTCAAGTTAGGTTGGCTTTGCAATAAATAACATTTCAGGCTGTCCGCTTCAGTGGGGTTGAACATTTGTTGTGGAGTTAGGGCTTAATAGATGTATTTCTGCTTGCGCTTTTGCAGAGAGTAATTAGTGGGGAAATGTAAGGAAAACTGGCTATTGGAATAGGCAATAGTCAGTGCCTGTACGATGATACATACATAGATACCACCTGTGTTGTTGGGAAAGTTTGTTGGTAAAAGGAGGTTTAATGCGATTATAAAGAACCTATTTTGACTACGCTAAATAATACAGAAGCATTACGTCATAAAGTTTAAGTAACATTTTAAAACGATTAACTGGCAACAAAAAATTAATATTAGTAACTTAAACATCGATTGAATTTTTTTGATCTATAGTAATTAAAAGGCGGTTGTTTGTTTTATTTGTTTTATATAACCTATTATTGTATATTTAATATACATTGTATATGTAATATTCGATTAACATGAAAAAGTTTAACAAATCATAAATAACACAGTATTAAGAGAACAAAAAAATAATGATAAATTAATATATATACTCAATTCCTCATATGTCTACAAAATAGAAAGTCATTGAACTATATTCTTTGAATATCCTTTATACATTTATATACCATCGGGTTCCATTTTTTATATATAGATAATCTTTATCATACACTAACCCTCGGTTCCCTCCCGATTCCATGAAAGCGAAGACACCGTTTGACCTACAAAGCCTACGCCCTACATAGGGGCGTGACGTCAACAAAAAGCCACCGAGCTTATCAAGTTGCTCTTCTAGCTGGCAAATGCTTAGAGGCTTAGGTTTTGAGATAGAAAGCTAACTGCCTTTCCGTTCGGCATGTCCTAGGTTTGGGTTAGTGTCTAGTTTGGTTAATAAATCAATGGATTATTTAAAGATTCTTATGATTAAATTGAAAACCGTAAAATATTGCATAAGTTCCTTATTTTTTATTTGTAAACACACAATAATTTAATTAGCTAATTTTTAAAAGGAGTCAAAAAAATTGTCTATCAATAATGTTCTTTCATAATTATGTCATATATTATTGTAATGCTCAAAGTGATAAAGGTCTCTAAAGGTCGTTTATGAAAAGTATTAAAAGAAGTGACAAAAGACAAACGCGTTCACGACCATTAGCCCTTGTGGTCAGAGGTTCAGATTTCCATCTCAGCAATTGCGAAGGTAGTAATTCTATGGACACCTCGAACCCACGTGTTGACCAGATAGTCAGTGCTCAATGTGACAGGTGGTAAGCCATGTCGCCATTTACAAGATCTATTACCTGTTCGGGGAACAGATAGGTTTTCTCACGATGTTTTTCCTTCACCGTATAATTTTATTATGAAATTAATCTTAAATAATTATGTCATTATATACTATTGTAATACTGAAAGTGATCAAGTTGATATAGCATCTCGCCGTCGTTGATGAAAAGTATTAAAAGACGTGAATAAATACATATGTATGCATGGTTTAGTGAGGGAAATCAACGTGGGATAGCCTTTCTACTAACATGTGCATGTCAAGTACTATAATAGCTATAAATAATTAATTCTTGCATACACCTTCCTTTTTAATACTCCAAGGAGTAGTTAACATACAGGCAACCGACCTACGTTATACACAAGTGACTTACGAACCACTCAACAAACAAAAACTACGTTTTTTTTGAATGATTCATTGAATTTCAAAAAAATGATCTACTGGACTTGTTATTAAAGCAACGATAAAAACGCGGATTAACTCTTCAAAAATACTAAACCGCACACAAAAATAATACAATCACAAATCTAACTTAATGTTTGTTGTGTGTTAGTATATATTTATGGAGTAAATTTCAGAATATTAGATGTACATTTAACTATCTCTAATTCTAATGGCCCAAATTGCCTATATATTATATAAAGATTCAGAAATTTGCGATCAGATACATGCTTATAAAACATTAACTTTTCGCCTTAACAAATCTTCAAAAAGGAAACTGGATACATCGTATTTAAGCCCCGAACCAACCTCAACCTTTTTCAATCGATAAAAGCCAGACACTCTATTTACAAACTCACTCAAATCAAAGCTTCCGAGAAGTTACTTCGTGTATTTTCCTTCAAATAGTCATAGACAGGCAGTCTCCAGTCTATTTCGGATGAAGATTGACCTTTATAGTCTATCTTCCGCCTATTTTCGTACCGCGCCCATTCTAAATTGACATCCATTTTTAATAGACACGGAAAAGCTTTTGTGCTCGAATATATTTTGTAAGATGTGAACGATTGAAGATGTTACGGCGGCTTCAATGTTATTAGATTGTAGAATAGTACCCATTTATTTATATACTTTCGTACAGACAGTTTTGGGGTACTAAGAGGCTTTTAAGTATGTATATTGTACACGTATTTATTCACCTATTATCTAAATTTTACCAAATAGATCTACCTATTCAAGCAAGTGTGATTTTGTCACAGTTCACAGGCAGTTATTTTTAAATAGGAAATATTATCCTCTCGATGTTTAAGGGGAAAATGGAATCCCTTACTCACCTCCTACGACATGGCGGGAAGAACGGCAGCTAGTTAGCATTCTTTTCACGTCCCAGACTAGTACAAGCCACACACACATAGACATTATATACAAGACTAGCACGGAATACACACAGACTTTATATACATTAGTATGTGGGTGGCGGAAGGGCGGTTTCAAAGGGATCGTAAAGACGGTAAGGGTGACATATTAAAACACTTAACTACCTGAGTCGTTTACCGGGAGGATTTCTCATAAAATCACCCTTCTTTAATGTATTACCTGCTTATGCAACTGGAGCAAAAATGGGGTGATAACTAGCTGCCATTCGTCCCGGCATGTCGTAGGAAGCAATTAAAAGTAGATGATATTCTTCAGATCTGAACAATACTGATACTTCATAGAAGAACTGATATTCTTCTGATATTCTGAGATTAATGGGAATGAGCGCATCTATTTTGTTATTTATACTTGTTATATTTATTTTTTGTGTTCAATACTGTTTTGTTTCCTTAAAAAATAAATAGATAGCTGACGTAACATAATAAAACTAATAAATTCAATTTTATAATAATGAAGCCTAAACTCTTTAAAAGGTAGAATGACATCACATTATATGTATGTAACAATACTACCACCGGGAATCAAACCAGGCAACGGTGTATTGAATAAAATGAAAACTCATTGCTCTATCAAGTAGGTAAATGCTGAATCATAGATATAAGAATACTACGAGTATTATACTAGAGTACCCGCCACATAAGGTGGCAGCTGGAGGCGTCGCCACAGTCGCGTAATCCATTGTTGCCAGTAAACGCGCCAAAACTAGCACTCACTGTGCCATACGGCTCGATACATTATATTGAGATTTCATTTGTAACGATCTTTGGTTGCAGAGCTATAAACTCAAATAAAACAAATTAATATACCAAAGTCAAAAGTCAAAATATTTTTATTCAAAATAGGCCCTATCATAAGCTCTCTTTGAAAGTTATTTTATGATCTAAGTACAAATTAAAAAAACTATATATTGACAAAAGGAATATATATGAGTGAAGTGGAAGGGCGGTTACGTAGGGGCCGGCCTAATAAAACATATATGTAACAGTCAGATAGACGCTATATTGAAAAAAGGTGACGTTAGGAGTACCTATAACCGCCGAGAGTGTATTAGAGAATGTATGAATGTCAATGAAGCGAAAGTGGTCTGTCAGGATCGGGACAAATGGGGATCCGTGATCTCTGCCTACCCCTCTACAGGGAATCAGGCGTGATGTGTATGTATGTATGTAAAAAAACTATTTCAAACATGGCACTGAGCATTGTCTTTATATATTTTTACCGAGGTTAGTTCACCAACCATTTCGGCTGCTCAAGATGCCACGTCATGAAGACCACGACCGCTCTGATAAGAGCGTAACGATTGAGAAGAAGAAGTTCAGCGGAGACCCTTGGAGAAGAACTAACAAGAAACTCCAGAAATCAATTTATTATAATCACCCTTAACAAACATAAAAATTACAAAGAGTGGGCAAAAAACACAACGCTGGTAATACTAAATTTACCTTTCATACAAAATAACACGCAATGGCGGAAACGTCAAATTTAGTTCCAAGTTTGGCTACTGCCACCTTATGTGGCGGGTACTCTATTTGTGTTTTAAATGCTGCCCACACAAACGCCAATTGACAACAAATCTTACTGTAAAAGATTTTATGATGGATATTAAATATACAACTTTTCCTCACGGAAATTTCCTGTTTCAAAATAAAAAAAAACATTTGCGAAATGCACCGAATACTACGGTGAGGGAAAACGTGAGGAAACCTATCTGTTACCCGAACAGGCTATAGTCAGTGCTTGTAAATGGCGACACAGCTTACCACCTGTCACATTGAGTACTGACTATCAGGTCAACTCGAGGGTACGTATTTCTTATATTTACCTATTTATAATAAATATATATTTTCTAAATACATGTTGGCTAGTACCCTTAACACAAGTAGAAAGAGGCTAGTTCAATTGGTGTAATAAAGTCCCAATATTATTATTATAGTTAGCACTCAATCTAAATCACATATTATAGAACATCACATATACATCGCTAATTAACACCATAACCCTATCTACCTTCCAAGATTAAAAGGGTAATGTGTGTGAACTTCTTAATTCGCTTTCCGCTTAGTGCGCATTTTCGCTCGGCCGTTGCCCAATCGATATGCCTGCCTACCCCTCTGACCTATTTCCGCCGTGAGGAGGCTTTCGCGCTATCTTCCTTACAGTGGTCGGTGACCTTAGGACCTGTATGAGGTGATAAAGAGATTTAATCTATTTAATAATTTCATGCATGGAGGGCAAATTAGCTCGAAGTTAAATAAAGTTCTGTTTTTAATTCCATATAAAGATTATGAATCACTTATTGAAATGAAAAACAAACATACATACATACGAATCACCTTCTCATACACACTTCAAAACATTAACTTAGTCAAAAATATAAATATATATATATATAGATATATAGCCTACAGTCGGAATAAGAAGTTATTATTTACAGTGGCCCTAGCACTCAAAACCACGTTCGCCATGTATCAATTATTTTTTTTGTTATTATATGCCTTTATCTGTTTAGGTAGCATACTTCGAAACCGGGTTTTCATACGATTTTCTACGTACATACTTATACGTATACATACAAACATATAATAAGATTATGTAGTCCATCATTTTAAAGACTACACACATATTTCTAATCTAGTTTTATATATATTATTATGTTTTCATACAAATTACTCATGTTTACCCTTTGAACTTTTAAAGTTTAAAGCTTGAAAGTGCATGTCACTTGAAATTACTTCTTGATCAGGGTACTTAATGATATAATGAAGGCAATTCATGAAAATGCTACTTTACCTTTTCGTCTGTAAGTAATTTAGTTTGAATAGAAAACTGTGAATATTTTTACCGGAATTAGATTTTAAACTTTTGACGTAATTGGTGTTAGATAGATTATTATTCAGACTTTGGCAGTCAAGCTTTAAACATATCTCCTAAAATATAGTAATAGATAGTTTCTTTAAAAAGTATAAAAAAGATATTTACAGGTTTAATTTAAAAATATGAGACATTTTTAAATAAAGCTGGTTGTAATAATTAAATTGTCGCAAAACTCTATCTCTCTCTTCAAAAGATGATTGTATCACATCTCTATTTACATGGAGCAGGCATAGAAGCATGATTATAGGAATCTTTAAAGAAAAGTAGGCTTTCATACAATACCAGGCTCTCATGAAACTAGGACGATAGTCGTTCATCCTTTGAGTGATTTCAAGTGGAACGACCAATAGGATATTATCAACGGTCTTAGCTCCTAGTCTTTAAGCGGGGTTTATGTATTGAAATAGTTTTGGTTACGTATATGTTCTATAACGAGCTGTCTTTCTTCCTTAAGAGGATTTTGATAAGTATTTCAGCTTCCATATAATTCTATGCTAGATATTGTTGTGTATATAATCAATATTATAATATGTAGTAGGTTTTTTTCGAAGTTTATCCTCACCGTAGTTGCACAACAAGAAACAAATATAATATGTATTAATGTTAAGTAGTAGGGATTGCTTCTGGAATTGTTATGTGCCGGAGTGACTACGTTTGTAGGTATGCATATAATCTGTTTGTATATATGGAAATACTTATAAACTATGTAAAGAAAATGAAAATAAAACAAGAAGTACAGGATAGCATGTATGAGCTTATTAATAGTTGTGATAAAAGCGAAAGAGATTTATCAGGATCTTTACTTTGTAACGATCGATAATCTCTTCCTATTCCGTTAAAGTAGTAAAAGCTTAGTATATGTATGTATGTATGCAAAGAAAAGGAACGTTCTACCAGTCTACTGCATACGTTTCATGCTTGTCTAAACTAATGATTTTCTAAAGCTTTGAAAACTGCATGTAGGGAGAACAAAGCGTTCTTTTGAGAATTGCTCTCTCAGCGAAATAAAGCTAGGTAAAGGCGCATACAATATCAATGTTCACTTATATTTTAGCAACATAATAAACATTTTTACATCAGTTGAACTAGCCCCTTGGTAAGTACATTTAAGCCTTGTGTTATGGGTACTAATCAAAGTATAATTTAAGAAATGTATACATATTATATATAGATAAATACATATATAGCATATATAATTAACGACCTGACTGGAAAGCAGTAAAAACGCGTAGTTCTTAACCCTACATCCACCGGGAATCGAACATGGTGAAATATTCATTCTGAAAAGAGACCTTAGAGACATTATTATCGTCTTCACAAAGTTCTGTCTTGATTAAAGGACGTGAATGAAGTTTATATGTTATACGTTTAAGTGAGTGAGTGTACATGTATCATATACGTTGACGGAAAACATCGTGAGGTAGTTAGTGCTTGTAAATGGCGACATGGCTTACCACGTGTCACATTGAGTACTGACTATATTGTCAGGACGTGGGTTTCAGATGGCCTTAACTTCACAATTGCGGAGATTGACACCTGAACCTCTACCCCGCAGGGGTTAATGGTCGTGAACGCGTTTGTCTTTTGTCTTTTTTAAGTGAGTCTAACAATCAATTTTATTTCCAATATATATGTCCAATTATCTGAGATATTTGACACCAATACACTGTATATATTATATTATATACCATATACATTTGTACCTGGTACATAAATTTACTACAGGGTACTATAAAAAGTAATGATCCCCTTTCACCAATTATGGAAATGGGCCTTCATAACCTCTGCTTTATGTGCCAAGATTATTAGGCTTCTATCGGGATTATATAATACATATATTCACATCTTGTCGTCTCTTTAGTGTGGACAGAATTTTGAAAACATAATGTCATTTCGGTTTTCGTTCGTAATGTTTATGGCTTAATATTTTCTTCCAGAACATTTAACATTTTATAGTAGGATTTATACAGTAAATATGCGAAAATTTACATATGTAAGGGATTTGTAGAATTACACTCTTCATCTTTATATGTTAATGGTTATGACTTGTGTATACATATAATTCTCGGTATTTTATTATGTAACAGTTATATCAAAAAACGATTGTTTAGTCATCTATACATAACATGCGCTTAGGTTAATTTAGAAATATCTCAACAAATACATGTCTTAATTACAACGATTTGAAATCACACAGAATTTTAAGGCCCGTTTACACCCAAATGAATCCACGAGCAATTGGGTTGGAAGTTCATCGCTCAATAACGATCAAAGGCCGAACCGTAGCGCGACAGTGTAGGAGCAGCTTTAATTGGCTGTTTTGCAGTTGCCTTTTGCGCAAATTAACAATTAACTGACGGATGCGGGCTTGGGTAACCTGATGATAGTTAAGGACGTATGAAGTATGGTAAATAACTGCTTTTCTTTTCTCTATATACGTTATTTCTGTAATGAGAATGAATGGAAGTAGGTTTAATAGAGCATATAGATTTGTGTCTTTAATATTCCATATCAATGCCATCACGACTGTAATTCTAATAGTATTTCAGTAAAAACAACAGTGTATCCAAGGTTCTGTTCACCCCAAAAGGGGTTAAACTAATTGACTACAAGTATTCTAACTGCCTTATAAAACGGGAGCGAGCTAGAAACAATTATTTCCAAGTCCCGTCCTACTTAAATCCCCGCGACATAAATGTTTCCCTCTACAGAAGTAGTTTCAAAGCAAACAACCTTTTACCCATAGACAAAGTTCTGTTTACCCACTCCACTGCACTGTGCTGGCATAATGCCACCGAATCCATTCCCCGCCCATCTGCACTTGTTAAAAATATTGCCCGTAATTTATTGGATAAAAATAAATGTCATATTTCTATTTTGGCGCGCACTTGGTTTTATTTTGCGACACGTGGTGTTAAGAATTGGGGTAAGGATATTCCATCAGTCATATTTATACGTCATATACATATCTATAAAGGAGTATTTCATCACTCATATCCTAACGTACATACTATATCTTTATGCCATGCTGGGTTATTAGAGTTTTAAGTGTCGACATAAATGAGGAGTATAAATGAGGTTAGAATAATATAGACAGCAAACAGCTTGAAAGATCAATACGCCATCGAATTCTTATTATTTGCCGAAGGATCTACCTAGTGAAGAATCGGAAGGATTAAATGGATATTTCTCATTTAGATAATTACTATTAGTACCTAATTAAGGTTTATTTCAACAATTCTATCAATATATTTATACATATAGCATACACGTACTACCCGTTTCCCTACAGACGGTTAAGCAGAGATCACGGATATTTTTTCCACTGGTACATCCAATTCATTCAATTCTGAGTGGTTAATAATAATAATATTATTTGGACATTATTACACCAATTCAGCCCCTTGTTAAGTACGTTTAAGAGTTGTGTTAAGGGTACTAGTCAACGTAAATTTAAGAAATATATACACATTATTTATAGATAAATACATATATAGGATATATAATCAACGACCAGACTGGAAAGCAGAAGAAAAGCGTACTTCTTAACTCTGCCTCCACCGGGAATCAAACCCGGGATCTCACGATAGCTTTCAGGTGGTTAACTAACCGCGCCACGGAGGCCGTCGCAGTTCTAACCTTATTTTCATATCTTACTTATTCGAGCATTATATAAGTTATTAGGAGATACGAATATGACATGACGCTTATAAGAAACACATTGAACTTGGCTCAAATTCACACACACACATGTTTACTCATAATAAATAATTACGAATATTTACTAATAGTTGATTCGGAATTTGGCAAAAACACTGGAAGCCCTCCCTTGACATTTTGAAAGCTCTTCAATGCCAGAGGAACACCTGTTCCATCGTATTTTGACAGGGACATACTCAAATATGTGTAACTCGGCATAAGGGCTAATTTCCTGGAGAAGCAAAACGAATTTAAAAACAAATAATAAATGTCAGTGAATCAAAACACGTCAGGTTTGCGTAATAGATAAAGAAACTGCAATTTTATATCTCAATAACGCCAAATCTTCGAATAGCTTAACATCAGCTACGAATGAATGAATTACTAGAAAGGGAACAGTTTTTAAGGAAAATCGTGAAAGATCTTAGGATATACGTATAGTTAAATGAACTAAAGAAAATGTATAATTTTGTCAGTCACATATTATTGAAATTGACTACCTTAACACAAAACAATATGCCAAATGTGAGGAGTAGTATTAAGTGTTTGATTGTGTAATTATCATGTTTATTAGAGTAACAATGCACTCATATTTTACTACGTATCATTAATTACGTATGTCGAAAAACATACTTAGGTAATCAAACAAAACACAATATAATAGGAAATAGAACTGTTTATTTTATTTTTATTTATACCTCTCTTTCACATGACGTAACATATGCTACACACACACTGTTCTCAAAATTCCGCATCGAGTTCACACTACCATCGATCACTCTCTAGCGAATCCCACCCACATCTCGGCCTGTCATCGCCACGCCATTTGGAGAGCCATAAACTCCTGTTATGACTCTTTAAGATGCATTTGATTGGATGTTTCAGCGCCTTTACGGCTTATTTATTAGTTTACTGTCCTAATCTTCATGGGAGCGAATCGTCTGTTTAACGGCTGGAAACCGATAAATAGGTGGATGAATTGCAGCCGGCTTAACAGCCTGTTGCGGTTGTCATGTTTTTTTATTACAGCGGCCATTAATTTCGATTGAATGACAATTAGCAAAAGGCGCGAAAGATTTTATTTGTATGTCTTTATTTTTCATGATTATTTAGACTTGTTTGTCAGGGAATGTAAGCGGAAGAATGAATTACTTTTTCGCGATTTATGAAACTGTTGAAGATTTCTTCTATAAAGTTCCATTTTCATATATTTTCAACCACGATACTATGCTTGAAAAATCCTGACGTTCAACCAGAAAATGCTAGTAATAAGCAACTGAGAGTTTTGTACGTATACTTTATAGTTTGTTTTACATTTATTTATTTTCAAAACTAATACATTACAAAACTACTCTCTACTCAACCAACTTCCTGATATATTCAATCTCAATAAGCATTTATCTAATTGCCCATATATTCTCTTAATTCTCTATGCCTAGAATTATACCCTTTGTGAATACGTTAGTACGATCACAATGCA
The DNA here is from genome assembly GCA_030578115.1 of Leucoptera coffeella. Lineage (NCBI taxonomy): Eukaryota > Metazoa > Arthropoda > Insecta > Lepidoptera > Lyonetiidae > Leucoptera > Leucoptera coffeella. The sequence continues at coordinate 17,914 of JAMBLF010000451.1, read as the reverse complement.
TAATCCCCTTAAGGTCACTATCAAGAGCATCGCATTTATAGGCACTTAATCCTAATCCCTTTAAGTCATAAATTGTGCCTAAGCACATGTTGAGGCGAGCACATCCCTCGCCTTGAACGATGTAAGAGCGGCTTACGAAAATCGATACGACAGTAGGCGTGAATCGACTTCCTCGTTCGAGTAATGAACTTGAAAAGGGCGCTAAGGAGGCTTAAACAAAAGCTAACCTACTTTTCATTTAACCTCCTTCGTGGGTGAAGTTTCGTGGATATTTGGTTCGATATATCCGTACTTTTTTGTGAAATACAACGATATACGTAATGAAATTGCTGTCTTTTGCCAGATATGCCGTTGTGATAAAGGTACTATATTAAATGGAACATATACTGAAATATCGGATAGTCTATTAAAAATGACAAAATCTGAAATCTTTTACGACATAGCCACATAAGATTTTTACAATAGATAGATATACTATAAAAATGTGTTCACCAGGTTATGGCCGCAATTGACCTTGTATGATAATAATATTTACATACATATTCTAAACACGTTTACCTATCCTTTTAGGAGTGGAAAGAATCTCGGAACATATTATCCGCTCCAGTCAACGTTTTTGCGATGGTTATCAGACTTATAGTGGTTATACGGTATACGGCTACTATACAGAATATTAATAACAAGCTGTTATCGCATAGCACCATAAATTTAATTAAAACTTATCTCCTTAGCAATTAATTGTTAGAATTTGGAATATACGAACGTATTTCAACCCGGAATCAGTACTGTTTGCTATACGCCTGAACCCACGTCTTTCAAATATGTACAATTACGTCCTTCTATCCCTTTCTTAAGAAACAAAACCTAGATGACATAATATACCCTTTAGCATAGCCATTGAGATATAAACATAAATACGAGATAACCCTTCTTAAACCCGCGACGTACATACATAGAACCAAATTCTTATACCTTATCCGATTAAAGAGAACCTCAAACATACCACCTCCTTGGTAACTAGTATGGCTTAACATGTTTACGTACCGAGTGATAGCACTCCCATTTTAATGAATGCTTAGCCGGCGATGTCGCGCGATGCGACAGATAGTATATTTAGACTAGATAAATTTAGACTTCACGTGCAGATGTCGAGTAGCCCCGTTCCAATTCGAATGGCGGGGATAGGAGATCGGGGACCGGATGATAATATTACGACGGCTAGGGCTTTCATATAACGCCTTTCCTTTGCTGGTCAGTCATTGTAGTTTAGAACTAAGTCATAAGAAGGATAATGGGTGTGACTAGAGAGATTTGTCAGGATCTAAAGTTTAGAACTGAGTCCTGAGAAGGTTAATGGGTGTGAGTGAAGCAATGGAGATTTGTCAGGATCGTTCTAGGTGGCGATCGATGGTCCCTGGATATTCCGTTAGGGAAGTAGACGTGTAAATGTGTGTTAAATGTGCTCGTATGTTATGGTGAGGGAAGATATTGTGGGAAACTTCTGGGTAGAATAGTATCGGTGATAGACACAGCATGCGTTATGTTGAGTACTGGCAACGTAGAGTAGGACTGGCTAAAATCATGTATTGACGAAGATGGTCACTATCTGTCTATCGAAAGTATTAACAGTTGTAAAGCGTACAAGAATGCAGAAGTTTATATTTGCATGTGTCAGTTTAGAAATTAAATATTCTACTAATTATTAAGTCGTAAATTATGATGAAGGTGTCAACAATTTCTTGCCCATTTACTTATATATTTAATAGCTAAAACCATGATAACAATTGCAGCCGATTTAAACCTACTTTCGCCCATCTGCTACCATATATACCATAAACAAAAAGAACCGTCTTCAATCTTACTGTGACGTCGCATTAAAGCTACTTCAGACATCCGTATTCTTGCACAAACAAACGAACGAACGAAGTAAAGTGTTGCTTAGACCTTCCGGCATTTTCAATTTATAAGGCTCTGCAGCCACGATAAATATAGGATGGAATTCCTATTTACAAAGTGGAACAAAGTAAACGCTACTCTAGAGGGAATCGTGTTTTGTACGAGTCTGGGAATCGATCTTATGTAAACAGCTGTTATTCTAGATTGTTATGAACAAATAACTACGTTTTCATTGTCATTGTTTTATATTGATAGAAGCGTATTAAATTAAAATTTATTATATTTCTGTACATAATGTGATACACATAAATAATTTAAATGACGAGATAAAACATACAGTATGCTATCTTATTCACACAGGCGCCAATTATCATTGAAAGAATGAACTAATAAAAACGATTAAAATGTAACTAAAATTACTAACTAAAATCAGCGGTGTATCAACACGTAAACCTCTGTATATTACATTCGTGTATACCGTTGATTATGACGTGATGTCTGCACATTAAAAAACTACTCTATAACTACCCTAAAAGAAACCATTTTCCCATAGTTTGTAAGTTTCCTATTTCATGAATAATTTATAAAGTTCCGATACATTTTTTTGGCACGCGCGTAACAATTTGCTGTTCAATATAATATGATTGATTGCCGGTGATCGGTTACTCAGTACGTTCCAATAATAGGTTCCGAATACCTACTTATAGACAGAATCATGGTTAATGTAATGAAAGTATTTTCATCCAATATCTTTTTCTTTCTATTTTAGTTTTGCTTAACAACAGGCTAAGCTTGTTCTGTGTTAGTTCTGTGAAACCATTTGTATGATCTTTGGTGGTAAGCATATAATATTTGTATGCTTAACTATCAAAAAGGCGATGTACTAAAAGAGTAACGTTAGAATTAACTAATACCGCTGAATATGAATGCTCGGGTGTATAGATGATTATGAAGAGAAAATGATGTAGGAAAAATTGGTATCCGTTATTTCTGTAGTAGGGATTCTATATCTGTTTAGTTATGGATAGTGTTTAAACGAATCTCAAATAATACGGAATGATTATTAAAAAACACTAAATCATACACTAAAATATTACAATAGCAAACTTAACCTAACCTTGCTTTCCGTTTAGCTTTATTATTGGTGTACCATTTGCTATTTTTGATTATTTTCCTTTATTTATATGTTTAATTTGTTCGGTACCAAGAGCAAGACAGAAAATTACAATGCAATGAATGCAAGTATATATTAAATTGTGATGCCACTCAAGCTAGCATTAAATTGGATCTGTCTCAGTTGTAACAGCAACGGGAATTAGATGCTAGAACCGTTATTATGGCAGACCCCGACACGCTACACAGATACGTTCATAATCTAGATTTATGAAAATAAGAACTAGTTTAAAATGTAAGAAATCTAGAAAGAAGTTAAAGTAAGGAGAAAATGTTTCATTATCATTTGTTGGAAGGCAAATTAAACTAACATTTTGGAAAAATATACATAGAAAGAATATTCTGCACTAATTAATATCCTACTCGTACTTTATTTGTTTTAGTAATTTACTTCACAAAATATGTTCATATAAAAAGTTTGCTTATTAATAAGATAATTGTTCAGTCGTCTATGGTGCGTCAACAAAGTCAGCAGCTCAGTGAAAGTTGAAAATACAAATAATTATTTTCGGTTGAATGTTTAGTCAATTGCGATGCCAAACTGGCTGAATATTTTCGCTTTGGGACAAGATTTGGATCCTCAACTGGAACGAACCGAAGAACAAGGAAGAGAAGAATTGGAGCTTCGATTTCGTTTTTCTTCGGTTGTAGCGGCTGGCGGAGTTGGGGTAACCATGGCGATGAAATAACAAGAAGTTCAAATGCCGTGGCATCAGTGTTTGTACTTCAGCCGACATAACCTTAGTGGCAAATGGCTTAATAAAGAATGAAAAAAAAAAAAAAAAAGATAATTGTTTACTATGCAATCTAGAACAAAATGCATCTCTTAATTTAATCTCTTAGTTACATACTCGTATATGACAGTAATTAAATTGCACTGTAAAAGTAGAACTACAGCGATCTTATAAAGTGCAATAAAAATATGTCGTTACGCTTTCTACAATGACTATAACGCCATCTCTTCATGGAAAGGAATAAACCTAAGGGAACAAACACATATCTCTGCTGATTTGGGATTTGAATACACTGGAACCAGCTGCCTCCTTCACAGCATGCTTTGAGAGACAAATAAGGGCTTTAAATAAAAAATAAAAAATAATTAGCTTTTTTAGATATTTTGGCTTGCCTAGCAAAAACTAATATGTTATATCGTCTTTGTTACCAAAAATTACATCAATGTAATATATTTCTTATGTAATCACATGTTCTGTCGACCGTTCCATTAATAAAAGACTTGAGTGCATATATGTAGTCATGTTAGTGCTTCCACAAAGACACTTTATGAATACTAAACCTAAAATTATATTGCAAAAGTATAGCACAACTATTAATGCAAAATGTTATCGCTTATTTGCATCCGTACTTGCTTTACATATTAGGCCGTCGACTGTTTTAAAATGATGATCGGATTTGGACCCCTACCGTATATGATTACTAACCCATCGTACATACATAAACGTTCTCGACCGTAATTCTAGAGAGAACATGATATGAGTTGTGCAGGCGTCAATGTAATATATAATAATATTAATAAATTATAATCATAGTACTAGTTCATTTGTAGATTGCTAGTAGCATTTTCATATTTTAATAACCAAGCGTTAATATATAAAATAACTTAACCTCAGTTATTTTATCTACAGTTTTATCTTACATGTGACAAATTCATCTAGACGGATATGTAAGGTTCCACCTGTTTTGCGTATCAGTAATTTAAATTCTGTATACAATGACGGTGGCTGTAGATATTCAAGCCTCTAACAACCCCGAGAATTATGTTTCTACTATATACTGTACATTTTTCCTCAATTAGCTCTGACCACTACGTAAATTATACTAATTTATATATAATATTATACTAAGTGAAGTACCAGTATATTTATATTGAACGTGATTTATTTTCTGTTTTCAGGTAGTATTGGTGTTCATTCTGAGCATCGCATCGTTAATTATCTACTTCATTGACGCATCCAGGTATGTACTTGACTATATAAACTAAATTAAAATGCCTGTGAACCCTGTGAGGGTAGTTAGAGGTTTGAGAGACCACTGTAGTAATTTAATGGGTCTTTGGGCGCTTAGAATTCATTTGTCTTAACTTATAGGCTTTATTTCTTATCTTCTCTAACCCTCTTTCGATCATTGAAACTTACACAGGACTGAGAATGGTCACTAATAACCACTATGATGTAATGGTGGTTGTGATATGAGACAACATCCTGTAGATACTTACGTATATGCGTAAAAGACTATGTGTAAATACCGTCGGCCCTAAAGACTGTCACGTTGGGTACTGTCTGGTAGAACGTGGGCTTTGAGTGACCAAAAGACCTTCCTAAATAGATCAATCCAACCTCTGACTACCCTAAAAGGGTTAGCGGTCGAACTGCATGTTAAATGTAATTAAACTTTTCTCTTTTTTATTTTTTCATCAACACACTTGATGAAATAAAGAAGGTAATTACCGCAACGTAAGGTATATGTGTCACAATTACGGAAATAATGCTTAATGTTGGTTCTTCAACACACAATAACCATCAACCTTCCATCCTTTTTCTACTAAACTTATATTATTGGACTTGATTGAAATGCATCATTTTTCTCGACATGTCGTAAGAGGCAACCACATAACGTTTTCCAAGATAATATTGCCTAATAAAGTCACCATTATCACCAAATTTGTTCCGTAACCACAGCAACAAGCTAAAAAGGCACCAGCTTTTAGTGTTTTATAGATGTGACTGTGTGTGTATACCAGTAGCAAAACCTAACGATTACTTAGAAAAGTTATTTCAATAGATCATTCAATATAACCAAAAAAAACTTACGATGTATATTCCTCAGAACTAGTAACAGTCAGTACTTGTAAATGGCGACATGGCTTACCACCTGTCACATAGAGTACTGACTATCTGGTCAACACGTGGGTTCGAGGTGGCCATTACTACCTCCACAGTTGCACAGATGGACACGAACCTCTGTAGTCAGAGGTTAAAACATCGTGAAAGTGTTTCATTGTTTGATTTTTGTCAATCATAAAATTACCTCAAGTTGCTTACATCCAGAATAAAATGACCTCCTGTCACTTAGCACTTTGTTAGCCACTAGGGTTCTACCTTATTGGTTTGTGTATGTATGTGTCTTATAATGGTTCTCTTTGCAGCGAGGAAGTGGAGCGGTGTCAGAAATGGAGCGACAATATGACTCAACAGATCGACCTTGCCTTTAACATATTTTTTATGGTCTACTTTTTTATACGAGTAAGTATTAATACTTATTTAGCTGGCTTTCTTGTCGGCATGTCCACTATAAATGACTACTATATATTCATGGAATCTAAGGATAGCAAGATGTCAGTAATAAATCCATATCAATGGCATCACAGCGCCGATGCTAATACTAAAAGAAACCTTAAATATTAACTCTGACCTGTGCGGCCAAAAAGAGATTAAGATATTTGATTTTACGTATTTAATAAACTTAGTACATACATGAACGCGTCACTCTTTGGAATGAGTTTCTAACAATGGAAAGAAAGGCAGAATCATAAAATCATTATATTAATCAAATCCCATACTAACAAGGTAATAGGATCATTATATGAGAATGCAAATATACATACAACCTAAGTCCGATTTACAAGATTTTTCTATGCCTAAGGATATTACTACGAATGCTACGAAGGCAGTGTTCGTAGCAATGCATCAAAACATTTATTACATCTATGTCCCAATCAATGATATAGGTATTATTATATATTGTTCGTAGTAAAATTCAATAGTCAATTCCTGCCTAGCTAGCATGAATTTATCACCTGTATCGCCGCTGTCGCTATCGCTTTAGCGTTTATATCACCCCAGCGAGCACGAACCTATCGCGCGATAAAAGACGTAGCAGTGTGATGAAACCCGTAGCAGTGATAGATTTTCTTAAAGACAAAAACAGAATAACAAAGTATGCATGTCAACTAATGTCAAACGTCTGTCATTTTTTACTGCATCTGTCGTTTCAAAATCAGCTGATCCAAAGAAAGGCGGCCATCTTTGGCTCATATCACGGGTATCGCCAGCTATCGCCTAGCTTTTGCTAGGTGACAAATAAAACAGTGATATAGAATGTTTATGCTCACCCTTCCATACAATTATATCGTTATATCACCCGGCTACGGGTTCTTCTCACTGCTATCGCCTTACTATCACAAGTGACAAAGTTCATGCTTAAGGGAGTGTTAAAATGATATAAACCCGGTGATAGAGTCTCTATCGCGGTGATAGAGCAATTCATGCTAGCCCAGCTGAACCCAATTCACCCTTTCAGATACTATTAACAAAAACTATAATCACATTATGCAAGTTTATTTACAAAAGTTTTAAGAGTCTTTTATTTATTTACAACTGTTTCAATACAGTATAATATAAAAAAAACGAGCGTATTTGTCACACTACATTAACAATAAAGCTAGAAACAAAATATTTGAGCCAAATCAAATAACACAAATGTTTCCTTGTTTCAGTTTATAGCAGCTAGTGACAAACTATGGTTCATGCTCGAGATGTACTCATTCGTAGATTACTTTACGATACCACCGTCATTCGTGTCCATTTACCTCGACAGGACTTGGATAGGTGAGTATCAGGACCATTCGAAGGCTTTGACATTAAATGAAATTCTTTTTATTAAACATAAGGACCATAAATATAAATGTTGTTTCGATCACCAAGTTAAGTAACATACACAGTAAATAAGGGATTGTGCTAGTATGGGAAGTAAAAAGGAGCAAACTTTATATCTAGCTGCCGTTCTTCCCAGCATGTCGTACGAGGCACTATAAGGGTTGAATAGAATCTATTGGGCGATAGCCAACTGCCACCAAGGTTCCATTATTACATCACAACCCCAATGTTGATGCTAAAAAGTGTTTTGGAGATATTATAACCCTGAGGTTCAGTAATAATCGGTCGAAAAACGATTAAAAGACCTAAAAAAAGGTCCAAGTACACAAAAATACATTTGACAATTAAATTAGACACTTTTGCTAATTTACTACCAACTTCACACTATGATTGTGCTAAAACGTATTAATAGACTTGTTCTCCAGATTGTATATTTATTTATTACATACATTATGCATCTATCTTTACATATTAAATGTATGTTACCCTTTCCAGGACTGAGGTTCCTGCGAGCCCTGCGGCTGATGTCGGTGCCGGACATCCTGCAGTACCTCAACATCCTCAAGACGTCGAGCTCCATCCGCCTGGCGCAGCTGGTCTCCATCTTCATATCGGTTTGGTTAACCGCTGCAGGCATCATCCATTTGGTAAGTGGGTGATGCATGTGCAGGGTGAGAAGTATTGTGATGCTGAATAAGTGGATATGTATGATAGGGGGTTATTTAAATCATAGGTGAAGAATAGTATGATAAGAAATAAGATAATTAAGCATCGTCTCTTACTCACATCTTATGGCGTTCAAGAAAAACAACGATTAGAAATTTATACATACAAAGGGGTATGGGTAGACAGGTAACGGATGCCAATTCTTTTTTCCTGATTTTTTCCGATCCTGACAAACTTTATTTTATTGACATTCACACACCTTATACACACTTGTCAGTTAAAACATACTTCTAACGTCACGCTTTTTCAAATTGTGATCTATTTGTCTTCAGTCTTTTTATTTATCTAAATGAGATCAATAAGTGGTCTATTTAACTGTCCTGTATCTATAAAATCTAAGATTTAACAACCATGATTATGAAATATTCCAGCTGGAGAACTCCGGCGACCCCCTGGAGTTCGACAACGCGCAGTCGCTGTCCTACTGGACGTGTGTCTACTTCCTCATCGTGACTATGTCCACAGTAGGTTATGGTGACGTGTTCTGCCACACAGTGTTTGGCAGGACCTTTTTAGTATTTTTCCTCCTCGTCGGTTTGGTGAGTACTATTCCACTTGTTAACTAGTTAAGTTAGGTTATACTAAAGTCCTAGTCACTAAGACCTCGCAGAAGAGGCAGTCACTCTTTCTGGTACCAATTAGCTTTTGTACTATTTCGTATTTGAAGGTTGACCAGTTTAATGCTTTGTCAATGCAGTATACGAACTGTTGAATTGACGTTGAAAACAGATTTTTTTTAAGTAAAAACAGATTGCGTTATGTAAAGATTTTTATGAACGAAATAATTTCGCTTTAGATAGAAGTGCCCAAATTCATGTAGTTAAAGCCTCAAACTCTCAATGTCCATTGTTTTTTAATGACTGTTGTAATGAAATAAGTTTTACTGTTAAAAATCTGTTTTCAACAAACTCCATCTTAATAACTTTGCACACTGACAATTCAGAAACAAATCTTACAGTCATGAACCGTCTCAGTCAGGTATTGGGAGTCAATCTTTATATCCCTAAATATCTTGTTTAAAATGTATACCAAAATAAGTTCAACTGGTCAACCTGCCAGCAATTGTGCAAAGCGACTCATTAATGAGATACAACATTCGCGCTTGCGGTTCCTTGGAATATGAATCTTAACAAAGCAAAAGAATATTAATTAGTTCTAGAAAAGCGCAAAGGCCAAGTCCCGTCAACGTGGCTTCATGTGGTTGTGTCGAAGCACCAATGAGCGCGCTGTTTATTCCGATCATGTCACACTACTTACCGTACGTAAGCCACCGCTCCGAATGTCCGCGGGCCGCCTCGCCGCCATGTTGGCTCCCACGCAATCGCTTCCGTCCGCGAACCACTCATCGACACAGCAGCTATCAATACAACGCAGCTTCTATCCGCGACCCATTAATCGATATTGCATGTTGATGTTTCGTTTCTTTCTGTTCCATTAATACTTTTGCTTTGTTATGCTATGTGGTTAAGAGTAAGAACGGTTGCGCTGCCGGCGTGCCCCTCCCCGAGGCCCCGCAGGCCGTCGGCGCAGCGCCGGGTGCTCCGAGGCCCCCGCGCACTCGGCGCTGCGCAGGGGAGGGGCGGCTCCCCCGAAGGCGTCCTGGCGTGGCCCCGACCCAGCCCGTGTCCTCGCGAAGCATGCCGCACCGTGCCTGGCTGTGTTCAGTTGCTCATCCCACCCCATCGTAGACATGTCACCTCCATCCTCTACCCTCACGTCGTCTTGCCGTGCAACGTCGCGATGGTTCACCTCCACCGTGTCTGTTGCAGGCAATGTTCGCTAGTAGCATACCTGAAATTATAGAGCTGGTAGGCAGTAGGTCCAAGTACAGTGGCGAGCTGAAGCGCGAACATGGAAAAAGGTATTCGTTTTCGAGTTTAGACTTGAAAGGGCGGCGAGGGTGATCCACGTTGCGTGCCGCACGGAGCCTGGATCTCCGCGACGCCGCCACTACCGACAGCTTGCTCAGTGCCGTCAGATGTATTGTGTCATCTACTCGCGCGCCCCGGCAGGCCCCCTGGCGCGTCCGCTCGACGCCCCCCGCCCGCCGCCAGTGCCCTGGGGGCGGGCGGAGCCACCGGGGAGGCGCGCCAGGCGGCCCGCGGGGCTCGTGCTCTACCAGACGTCTATACAACAGAGAATGGCGAATGCTCGATTTGCTTTAGTTCCGGTTATCATGTTGAGTTGAGAGTTCACCCCGACACCACACGAGTAGCGGCTTTGCATGCATCCGATCCCAGTCCACCACAGCCGTAGGCACACACGCAGACAGACACGCAGCGTCGCGCGCGCGGCGGGGCGGGGCTAGGCCAGGGCGAATCGCCTGACGGTGTTGCTGTGTGTATCGTAGGCTGTGTTCGCCAGCTGGATCCCCGAGATCACGGAGCTGGCGGCTCAGCGGAACAAATACGGCGGCCGGTACAGCAAGGACATCCGCCGCAGGTAGCTGCTCACGCGGCCCGCTCCGCACGGCTTGCGCCTCTCCTCTCACCTCTGCCGCACCGCGCGGCCGGCGCATGTCGCACCACGGCGGCGGCTGCGCGTCCTCGCGCGCAGTCTCCGCCGCGTCCATTTAATCCATAAGTAACCTTGCGCTTGTCACTAACGGGAACCCTCTTACGGGACGAGAGCAGGAGAGAGCCAATGTGTAATGGGTTTTGTAATTAATGACGTAGTGTACGTACGTGCGTTTGGTTTGTTCGCTTGCACACGATGCCTGTCACGCTGTAGCGCTAGTGAGGCACCGCCGCGTCCCGACGACACACACAGCCAGTGCCCGCCCGGCCGAGCGCAACCCCGTCCGCGACCCCCGCCCGTCCCTCTTTACTAACACTGAATGTGACCGTGTTGTTTTGTCTGTCGGCTTTTAGGCGATATTTGCCAGTTGTATCCCCGAGATAATTGACTTAATCGGCACTAGACCCAAGTACGGCGGCACCCTCAAGAATGAGCGGGGACGCAGGTGAGCCGCGCCTCCTCCTGAATGTGCTCCGTGTTGTGGTTACATGATTGTGTACTGTATCTATCCTATCCTCTCTTAGCACGCTTCTGTGTTCTCACTTGTGTACTTTGGGCGCCGCCCTCTCTATGTCAGTCGACAACTACTTGTTAAATGTGTACTTTATTATATACTTAATTAAATGTTTATTGATTTGTGATAGTGAAGAGCAGTTAGTAGCTATGTTGATCGCTCGTCATGTTCTATAGGTGATTGATAATGTAAATGTTCTGTTAGTTGTATTGAGTATTTATGGAATGTTTTCAAGTAAAGCTTAGTGTTCGTTCCATCAGTATAATGTGAGTGGTCCGTAGAGGCGCCCGCCCGCCCTGCACGCAAACACTTCGCCCCCGCGGCGACCGACCCCGTCCCGGTCAGTTGACTCATTAGTTTGTTATGTTGTACCTAAATAGAGCGTGGCAAGGCTGTGTGCATTGAGGACATTTTAACGCAAATTTTATTACAATTAGAATAGACAAATTTACTATTTGGCATTCAATTATAACCATTTTAGTCAAAGCACACGAATTTTCATCTTGTTCAGAGTTACTGGGAGCTAAAACTAATTTTTAAAATAAACGATCGCATGATCACAGAATACAAGTAGAATCTTAGGTAAATTCTATGATTTGTTTCAATAAGCGATCTTACCAGTACCTTGGCCACACATCATATAGTCGGAGCATAGCGTGCATGAAGTAGTGCGAACGGTATTGTTTTTCAATTTCCTTTTTCTCTTTCAACTAAATTTCGGTTTTCCTTTCTGATAGTATTTGTTTTCACCTCTTAACACTGTTTATTTTTTGTTTGTTTTTATTAATCCAGCTGTATCTTTCATACTTTGTACATTTTCTCTAGTAAGTGAATCAATAAATATTTGAGCTGTGACAGGAGCGTTCCTCAATCCACCAGTCGACACAGTAGCGCAACGAGACAACACGTCCTCCGTTCTGTCTGTGTGTCCTCGTGCTGCCTAACAGTTGTAAAAGGTTCTTGTACAATGAAAACAACTAACAAGAGAAAAACCTTTTGACATAAAATACAATTTATTTTCAAAATATATTTAACCAAATTTAATTATTTGCACTTAATGTCTTTTATGTTGGCCCCGCGCACTGAATGGGAGAAGTACCTCTGAAAGTCCTTTGCGTAGATCGCCGTCACCAGGGACTCTGAATTAGCCCTGGCCTCAATCTCTCCACTGGCGAGACACCTAATGGTGTCTTGGTTGGCACTGAATCCTTTTCACTGGCAGTCGTCCACTTCTCAATTGATAGCCTTCGGGTATTCCTCGAAGTCGGAATCACTCGCTCCAATATATGCGGGAAGACACAACACAGTATTAGTTTATATGAATACTAAATAATTCACCCGCGCAATGCGGACGACTTTTCCGTTGGGCAGATCCCCAAGAAAGACCCAGATTTCTCTTCTCTTCGTCCCATGAAGCTTTTGTCCTAATCTAAATCAGAATCCTGTTTTCTTTATCTTTTGACACTCAAGATCAACAATCAGGTCAAACTAATCCTCTATGGCTTCATGGTAGCAAAATAATAAAATACTCTATGGTTTCATAGTAGCAAAATAACATAACAATAACATAACATTACACAGTCAATGTATCGAACTTGCACAACCCAAACTCAACGTCACCTTTTGATTTCGTTACCGTTCCCAGTTTGTGTTTCATGTGTGGTAGTTTGTTTGATGAATAACACAAGATCGTGGACGAAACTGAGCTATAGTTTTAGTCTGTCCATTTATCCGACTTAATTATTTCTCTGCTTAATTTCTGGCTTTCAATTCGTTTAAACATTATATCAAAGCACTTTTCAGAAGACGATGAATGGACAGTAGGTACTTGTAATTTAAGTCTGTCAATATTGCAGTGGCTTTATTTCGTAGCAGAACTCCATTTTAGTTGTGTTCATACTAGATTGCATTTTAGTTAAGTCTAGAACAAGTACAATAGTAAAAAGAAATAAAGGCATTGCAACTAGAGCTTCTACTTCGGTTTCATTTAACTTATGTATTTCAAGCACATTATTAAAAATTCTATCCCAAATTAGTAAATTATGATGTAAGTGTAGTTGATTTTATTGTGCGTCTAACACAAAAGTTAAATGAACCGTAATATTATTATAGCTTGTTTATATTCTAGTATATTTTCTATAAAAAAAGTAAAATCTAATTGCGAGCACTGCTATCAGCAAAGAAAAGCAATACTAGCTTGGATTTTTCACTTTTAAATATTCACGAGAGCAATATCGCTTGGACGCTTCTTGATCGTAGCTAAGTAGTGCTAGCTACACGTTCCTCTACCTGGGTGTACAGCATACATTCCATGTTTCAGGCACATAGTCGTATGTGGACACATCACATACGAGTCCGTGAGTCATTTTTTAAAAGACTTCCTTCATGAAGACCGAGAGGATGTGGACGTGGAAGTTGTCTTTTTGCACAGGTGAGACCAGACACAGTTGTTACTTGATACTAAACTATAATATCATGAGCCTAAATTTCAAAATTCTTTACATAATTCGAGTCAATAAGACTGTAGCGTGAACACGTGATGAGTGACCGCCACCAATTTCAGAAAAGAGCCTGATCTCGAATTGGAGGGCCTGCTGAAACGGCACTACACGACCGTGGAGTTTTTTCAGGGCACAATGATGAATGCCGTCGACCTTGAACGCGTCAAGGTTAGAGCTAATAGCGCAGGCCTCTAGTTATGGAACGCACGGCATTTTGTTTTAATTCGATACCGTACTCGTGATTATGAGCATCTTTTTTTTCTACTTTTGTACCGACGCTGTTTTCTAGACACCGTAGGATTTCCATCATTATTGTCACGGTTGTTCTGTGTGTGGCAATGATTGCTTTGCGGCGCGGGCGTCTGCGCCGCGTAGTGCATGCCAGGTCGCGCCCTCGCGGCGGCTCACTGTACCTAACCGTGCGTTGATGACAGGAAGCCGCCCGACTTGGAGCTCGAGGGCCTGTTCAAGAGGCACTTTACCACTGTGGAATTCTTTCAAGGCACCATTATGAATCCAATCGATCTGCAACGGGTCAAAGTAAGTAGCACTGCACACAACTGTGCTGTATGGGCGTGGTGTCGGTTTGTTTGAGGCTGTACAGACTGTCCTTTCTGACATTAGACGTAGTGTGACGCCGGGCGTCCTCTCTCCCTTCCACTGCCCGTTCTGTGCTATCAATGTGTGTGCGTGCCCCATTTGGTGAGCCATTAGCGGAGCCCCTCTGGGTTTGATGTCTTGTGTGTTCAGATACTCCTCACGGATCGAGAGCGCATCGTCACTGTCTCGGTGTTGTTTGCGATGCTGGCCTGCTCTTTCTCGTGCACAATCGATATCGCTGCCTTGTCCTCAGTAACAATCAAATACGCAAATACATTGGCATTGTACTAATGGCTGCCCTAGAAAGGATTTCAAACACAAAATTTCAGTTTTCTTACCATTTTTAAATATTTTATTCGCAAGCTCCGCTGTCGATTGTTCCTCACGTAGATATACAATAGATTGCATGAACAACTAATTGCATGGCTTGATAGCTTAACACACTTTCATTAGAGTAAAACCCGTTTTAATCCCAAAGATTCAACAAGACAAATCCCACAGCATGACATTCTATGGCACCATTTGTATATTATACTGCATTAATTTGTGCTTAGTTATTAGCTTCTAGAATATTGCAAGTAATAATGTATAGAGTAATAGTATTGTAATATCTGTGATAGAGGTAAGTGGATTTACGACTTTTACGATTTAAATTCAATACCTACTAAAAAAAATGTATATGTATTCACATGGCTTGATATATTTATTGACAGTACAGCAAAATGACAAGATATAAAACGTAATCCAATTGATTTAAAAAAATCATTAGAATTTCCTATAAATCTCCTAATAAATGTTTAAGCACTGTAACTTCCATATTCAGGTGCATGAAGCAGACGCTTGCCTAGTTCTCGCTAACAAATACTGCCAAGACCCTGACGCAGAAGATGCTGCCAACATAATGAGAGTGATCTCCATCAAGAACTACTCAGATGATATCAGAGTTATCATCCAGTTGATGCAATATCACAATAAGGTAAATAAGTTCAAATACTATTATTTTATATATCTGGTAAAACATATTAGTGGAAACAACTTTGCCCTTGAAATAATGGACATCTTTGGATAAAATTTCACTATAGTATATTCGCATTAAGAAAATAGTGACGTCATCATGTCCCCGCGATTTGACCAATGAGACGTGACAACGGTTGTCTGCGATTGGTCAATGTGACTTGTTTTCTCATTAACTAACATCTCATCGGCCAGTTGAACTTCTGAATAGCATGACGTTACTATTTACTTAACGCGAATAGGCTATAGTTTCTAATTTGGCAACTTTTATTAGTTCCGCAATGGATTTATACAAAATAGTAACCTAACAGTGATCAATAACTTAAACAAAATATCCTCCAAAGCTATAATGACTGTACAATATTCTAATTTCTTCGTTGCTCCAGGCATATCTCTTAAACATTCCATCGTGGGACTGGAAGCAGGGCGATGACGTCATCTGCCTCGCTGAACTGAAGCTGGGCTTCATAGCCCAGAGCTGCCTGGCGCCAGGGTTCTCCACAATGATGGCCAACCTCTTCGCCATGAGAAGCTTCAAAACGGTCTGGTTCATTCCTTTTCATATCACCTTTAGTTTAGCACTCATTAGAATTAAGGTTTTCAGTTTTACATTTAATTTTAAGGTTAGAAATTAATCAGCAATTATGAAATCTCATTGCAGCTCAGGTCAGGTCATGTTGTCATCATAAAATCATCTAAAGCGACTGTTTCATGTCATTTAGTGTAAAGTAGTTCGTTTGATTCTGCGAAGGAATCAATACTATCGTCAAAGCCACGGCTTAACATATTCTTATGCCGAATTTCCAGTCGCAAGACATGGCCATTTGGACCAATGACTACATGCGGGGAACGGGTATGGAGATGTACACGGAGACGCTAAGCACCTCGTTTATCGGCATGCCCTTCATTATGGCTGCAGAGTAAGTTGGGCCGACCGTCAGCCGACCACACACCCGACATAACCAACCGGCTCAAACTCTCAGGCTCAGATTAGGCCAACTAACAGCTTCTTACGTTTGGTCCTCTTAGTTATTACCATTTTGTTTGCAAGCTTTTGTGTTATTGATATCTTCAAATATTTATCAGCTGTCGTGACGTGTTACACGTTTTCAACCCATGTGACTGCACTTTGTGACACCGACGATTCATGTGAAAAGCCCCTTCGTGATTAATATATTAAAAACAGCGTAGGCAACTGATACCACGTGCTGACCACAAGGCTTCTAGAGGTCTTAGTGCCATCAAGGTTAACGGTGACTAACGGCATGAGTGTGAGCCCCTCTGTATTGGTTTATTACAGTCACCCGACACCCAAGCATGGCAGAACGATTACCTCCAAGGTACTGGCTGTGAGATGTATACGGAGACTCTGTCTACCTCATTCACTGGAATGAGCTTCTCTCAAGCGAGCGAGTAAGACCTTCCCCCTTTCAGAGATTCCTAACACCTCCCATAGTTGCACTGTAGGCTCTATGTTGACTTTGAGCATGGCACGTTAACACTTACCTTTAACTGAGTGAACGGTACTAAAATATCCTCAATAGATGTGGATTAAAAAGGTTATTGAGCCAGGCTTTTAATACTCTAATTGAATGCACTTTCCTTGATGATTGCTCGACTTCTTGGTAGGATGATAACAACTAATTTAGACAGTGTTGATTTCCTGAATGAATTTGCATGACCCTTGAATGAAACTGGATTACTAATGGTAGTATTGACTTACTTTACTTTCTAACTGGTTGCACTTTATACTATAAAAAAGATGTTAGGTGAACTTTGGTCTAGAGATTTTAACTAATTAATTAAGACGCACTAAATGTTATTTCTGTTAGTAGGTACCTTAGACAAGTATGTATAATGCTTCTATATTTAAATGTATTTAGTTAAATGGATGTTTACTTATTATTGCATGGATATTAAACTATATTATGTACTTTATGTAGATTTCGGTGTTATGCTTGCAACAACTTACACTTTCAATACTAATCTAGAATTCCAATAATCTTGATCGTAGTTTTTATATTTTTTGACTCTATAGCATCCTTAAATACTAACTTTACAGTAGTTTCTTAATCAAAACACACTAAACATTGAGGGACAATAAAAACAGTGAAGCAGTTCTTAAAATTAATGCATTTTCTCAGGTTATGCTTCACGAAATTGAAACTATTGCTGCTGGCAATAGAAATAAAAGGTGAAGAAGGGGTGGACAGTAAAATATCGATCAATCCGAGGAATGCCAAGATACACGCCAACACTCAAGGCTTTTTTCATTGCACAATCTGCTGATGAAGTCAAAA